>JANFAB010000182.1:0-85063 GCA_024613165.1 Pisolithus albus | reverse complement strand
GCAACGTCGATACCCTGCCCTCGTAGCAGAGTTTCTGGGCGTTCAACCTTCTGCACTCGAGAATGCGTTGTCCTACAAGACCAAATTGGTCAAGAAAGAACTCTGCACTGTCTTCCTCGACCCAGACGGAGCATCCGACAATAGAGACGACCTCGCCAAAACACTCTACTCCCTCCTTTCGCATGGCTCAACGAGCACATCAACCAACGTCTCTGCAGAGACGACTTCGAAACTTTCATCGGCTTATTCGATCTCCCCGGTCCACAGAACATGACAGGCAGATCCACTCACTCGACCAGTTCTGCATCAACTTCGCAATGAACGATTACACCATTTCATTCAGCAACGTCTCTTCGAAGCGGCACGTCGACGAATACCAATCCGAGGGTATATCCAATATGTCCCCCCCATTTCCTACTTCGATAACTCAGAATGCGTCCGACTGTTTCAGAACAAACCCGGTGGTCTCATTCACATCATGGACGACCAAGCTCGCCGGTCCCACAAGAAGACGGACCACACGATGGTCGAGGCTTTCGCCAAACGGTGGGGCAACCATTCTTCCTTCAAGTCGGGAGGTGGCTTGGATAGGTCGGGTTTTCCGACGTTCACAATCTGCCATTTTAATGGGCCAGTGACATATTCGTCTGAGGCTTTTTTGGAACGCAACCTCGATGCTCTCAACCCCGATTTCGTGGCTCTCCTTCGTGGTACGGCAGTTGGTGTTGGCGTTGCGGATGGAGGAGAAGGAGCGGGGTCCATCAATCCATTCGTCAAAGGTCTCTTTTCAGGAAAAGCCATCGCCACACAGGCTCACCCAAAAAGTGAGGACATGATCGTTGCCGCACAACAACCCGTAAAACCTATGCGGGCGCCTTCCACAAGACGGAAAAACACCGTTCGTCGTATGCCGCGCGATAACACCGCCACCGGCACGACTCCCACCATCATTGAAGAAGAGCGCGAGGACGAGGACGTCGCTGCGCCCCAAAACACAGGTACACCCTGCGTCGCGGGCGAATTCTGCGCCGCCCTCGACACACTCTTTGATACATTGGGAGACACACAGAATTGGTTCGTTTTCTGTATCAACCCGAACGACTCCCAACTCCCGAACCAGCTCGAGGGACGGTCGGTCAAGGGGCAGGTGCGCAGTGCAGGGCTGGTCGAGGTTGCAAAGCGGAACGCGTGTGTGTTTGAGGTCGGCATGACTCCAGAGGAATTCTGTCAGCGGTACAGAGATCCGATGAGCAAGGTTCTTCTTGCTGGCGGAGATGGGACTCCGGCAGAACAAATTGAGAGGATGAGGGTGGCTTTGGGCCTCGGTGAGACTGATGTAGTTTTGGGGCAGCACAAGGTAAGAACCTCTTACCTCCCGCCGGAGGCAATCTCATCGTACGCGCGCAGGTCTTCCTTTCGCAAGCTGCCTTCCATGCAATGGAAGACTACTTGCGTGCCGCTGACGTTGAAGAACAGAAACGTAACCGGATGCGCGAGGCTGAGGTCGAAGCTGGTCTCGATGTTCGACCCGGCGGTGATCCGTACGCCCCTTATTTGACTCCCTCTGCAGCTGGAGTCGACGAATCCGCGTACGCGAATACGTACGGTGATCAGGCCCCACTCGTTGGCCAGGGCTCGTCCTTCCATAGAGAATACGACGAAGAGTATGACGAAGCCAAGACGGTACGGAGTGACGAGTTTGATGGCAGGAGTCGACTGACGAGCGATCGGGACGATTCAAACTCAAACTATGGCACCGAGTCATACGCCCCCTCTCGCAATATGTTCCAACATGTGGATAAGGAGGGATTGATGGCGAAGGATCCGCTGCCCGGGGAGACCATGGAGGGCGAGACCACTGAAATTATCAAGGAGACGTCTGCCCGGAGACGATGGGTTCTCCTTTGCTGGATGTTAACCTGGTGGATACCGTCTCCCTTCCTGAAGTGGTTTGGACGCATGAAACGCGAAGACGTACGGCAAGCGTGGAGGGAAAAATTGGCTTTGAACATGATCATCTGGCTTATATGTGCCTGTGCGGTATTCGTGATTGCCGTGTTGGGGTTGATCATTTGTCCTACGCAGCACGTGTTCAGCGCCTCTGAGCTTGCCTCATATTCCTATCAGAACAATCCGAACAACGTCTATACATCAATTCGGGGAGAGGTCTTTGATTTGACGCAGGTAGCCGCGACTCATCAGCGTGTCGTCGGCGTTGTGTCCACCAAGTCGGTCCTGCAGTATGGTGGCATGGCTGCGGATGCAATTTTCCCTGTGCAGGTGCGTTAGGTCGTATGTCAGTGCGTACGTGTCTCCCTGACAGAGACACAGGTCAGCGCCTTGTGTAACGGTGTCTCGGGGACTGTGAGTCCTTGGGTGACGCTCAACTCGGCCAACAACACCGACCCCAATGCTCAGTACCACGACTTCCGCGCATTTACCAATGACTCTCGCCCAGACTGGTATTTCGAGAGCATGACCGTCATGCGGTGGAACAATCGCGTTGGGTACGTTGGGTATACCCCTTCAGAGATCCAAGATATGGCCAATAGCGGGTCATCGCTCGGAATTCTCGATGGGTTGATTTACGATTTGACGACGTATATCAACTACCCGCCTGCCGTGATCACACCCACGGGTACCCAAGCGGGTGGAAGCGTGGACACCCAGTTCATGAGCTCCACCATTGTCGATCTGTTCAAGGTTAACTCCGGGCAGGATTTCACGAAGCGGTTCAACGATGGTCTCGGCCTCGATTCCACAACGCTTGAGATGCAGAAGACGTGTCTTCGGAATCTGTTCTTGATTGGTGCAGTCGACAACCGAAATTCGCCCCAGTGCTTGTTCTCGGAGTACATCTTACTCGTGCTTTCGGTTCTTATGGTATCCATCATCGGGTTCAAGTTCATTGCGTCGATCAATTTCGGAGCCGCTCGTGCACCTGAGGACCATGATAAGTTCGTGATTTGTCAGGTCCCATGTTACACCGAAGGCGAGGCTTCGCTTCGGCGTACGATCGATTCATTGGCTGTACTGAAGTATGACGATAAGCGCAAGTTGATCCTAGTCGTGTGCGACGGGAACATCGTTGGATCTGGCAATGATCGTCCAACTCCACGCATTGTTCTTGATATTTTGGGTGCTGACCCGAATCTGGATCCCGAACCGCTCAGTTTCGTGTCGATCGGTGAGGGCGCACGCCAGCATAATATGGCCAAAGTGTATTCGGGTCTTTACGAGTGTGCTGGACACGTCGTACCCTATCTTGTGGTTGTCAAGGTTGGGAAGCCGACAGAGAGGTCCCGTCCCGGAAATCGTGGTAAGCGTGATTCACAGATGGTGGTCATGCATTTCTTGAACAAGGTATGCTGTCTCATGTTTACATGGGGTTTTGAGTCTCGACAGCGGGTTTTTAGGTGCATTACAACTCGCCGATGAATCCTCTCGAGCTCGAGATGTACCACCAGATCAAGAACGTCATTGGCGTCAATCCCACATTTTACGAGTACTTGTTTACCGTTGACGCAGATACGACTGCGGAGCCTTACTCCCTCAACCGCCTAATATCCGCGTAAGTCGTTTTGTACCGTTCTGGAATCGACGTGTCTGAGTTACCATAGGATGATCCACGACAAAAAGGTCCTTGGTGTGTGTGGGGAAACCTCCCTATCAAACGCCAAACAGTCGATCGTGACGATGATGCAGGTGCGTTGTTATTGAGGTCTCTCTGCTTGGTGTAAGACCGAGGTGGTCTATCAGGTGTACGAGTACTTCATCTCCCATCACATGGCCAAAGCGTTCGAGAGCCTGTTCGGCTCGGTCACTTGTTTGCCAGGTTGTTTCACCTTGTTCCGTCTGCGCACACCAGACACGCACAAGCCTCTTCTCGTCTCCAATCAAATTATCCAGGATTATTCCCAGAACCGTGTCGATACCCTACACATGAAGAACCTGTTGCATCTTGGGGAAGATCGTTATTTGACAACGCTCTTACTCAAACACTTCGCAATGTACAAGACACAGTTTATCAGGGACGCTCATGCTGAGACGGTCGCTCCGGACGATTGGAAAGTTCTACTCTCTCAACGTCGCCGTTGGATCAACTCGACTGTTCATAATCTCGGTGAACTCATGTTCCTGGATCAACTCTGTGGTTTCTGTTGTTTTTCCATGCGTTTCATTGTCATGATGGATCTAGTGTCGACACTGATTCAGCCTGTCACTGTGGCATATGTACGTCTGCCTGTCGCCCATGGAGAGTCGTTTCCCTAATGCAATTTACAGATCGTCTACTTAGTCGTGTCGGTTGTCTACGAGCACAATACGGTCCCGTTCATTTCCCTTATCATGATTGCCGCCGTGTACGGCTTGCAAGCCTTGGTATTCATTCTGCGTCGCAAGTGGGATATGGTCGGGTGGATGGTATTCTATATCTTGGCCATCCCTATTTTCTCGTTCATGCTACCGATCTACTCCTTTTGGCGTATGGACGATTTCTCTTGGGGTGCAACGCGTGTCGTACTGGGAGAATCTGGCAAGAAGATTATTGTTCATGTAGGTGGTCTTGTATCGAATGCATCGCGTCGCTGATCACCTTTATTGTACGTTAGGACGAAGGCAAATTCGATCCTCGCTCCATTCCCCTCAAGACATGGAACGATTATGTGCGTCGTCCCACGTTTCAGTTTGAAGAAGGAAGACTGACAGCTTCCAGGAAAATGAGTTGTGGGACCGAGAATCCAACCACAGTATCGGCTCCTGGGTACCTCCCACCCAGTTCCACAAGGAAGGATATGCGGAGTCTCGTACTGCATCCTTATATGGCCACGAAACCTTTTATGAGCCTCGTAGCCAATCGCCTGTTCCCTCGCAGTTTGGCGTACTTCCTGCCGGCATGCAGTCTGGTCGCAATACCCCACTATCGATGGCGATGTCTCATATGCGTCCTATGAGTGAAGTTGGGATACTACCCCAGCCAACGTATTCAAGGCCCCCCACAACCTATTTAGACATGCCGATACCGACGATGCACGAGATGGACTTCGGACCTGTGGCCCCTAGCGATGCTGACTTGGAACGTGCCGTTCAAAATGTCTTGCGGACTGCAGACCTGAATACCGTTACGAAGCGCGAGATCAGGCGTCAACTCGAGGAGCAATTCGGGACGGACTTGACGGCGCGTAAAGCAACTATCAATGCTGCCATCGATCGGATACTGCTCGAGAATCAATCGTGACGAGCCTCAATCCCTTGTCCAGACTCGTAATAGTGGTGGACAACGTGGAGTGTGGATTACTTGGCTTGTTTTGTGGACAGTCTGGTATACATGTTCATGGTTCTCTTACTCACACATCATCGCCGGTTCTGACATTCGGCCTATACTGGTTGCTGACCGTTTTCACCGTCTCTCTTTTAGTCCCTCCCTAGCATAGGACATTTTCGTCGAACTTTCCCTTTCCTTTCCCTTCTCTTATTAGTGGTGTTTTCTCTACTGTCGTTCTTTTACCATCGGACTTGCAATACGTTTCATGTGTTCTACCTGCAAGGATTTCATCAATATAATAGGAAAACATCATCGCTATCGTCTGCCTCTGTGGCTGTGCTGGAATGTTTGCTGAGCTTGCAAGGACCATTATCGACTACCACTCCAACATTCGACATGCAGGCAGGCGGACAGACACCCGTGTTTGTGATGAGTGCGAGATGTTAGTTCCATGTGCCGAACGTCCATGCTAATGCGAATACAGATGCTGCCCCCGAGAGGCAGTCGGGGAGGAAGGCACAGATCTCAAATATCACTGCTGCCAAGGTGCGCTGTGCACTCCTCATAAGTTCGATGCATATGCTCAAAATTTAACTTCACAATCTTAACGAAGACTATTGCTGATGTCATACGAACATGTCTGGGGCCGAAAGCCATGCTCAAGATGATCTTAGATCCTATGGGCGGTATCTTGTAAGGAGCCATGTTGATGACTCGCGGAACAGCTCATTTGCGCATACTCACTAGACTCACAAACGATGGAAACGCTATCCTTCGTGAAATCGATGTCGCGCATCCCGCAGCAAAGAACATGATCGAATTGAGTAGGACCCAGGATGAGGAGTGCGGCGATGGTACCACCAGTGTCATCATCCTAGGTACATATCTTCACGATCCTGGTTTTACACCCTGCTTAGTGCGTCAGCCGGCGAGATTCTCGCCCAGTCGCTTGCGCAGCTCGAACGCGACATCCACCCCGTCGTGATTATCTCCGCATATAACAAAGCACTCAAGGAGGCACTGGATATCGTCAAACGTATCTCAATCCCCATTAACACGAATAACGAGGAGGAAATGCTGTCCCTCATCAAAACGTCTATTGGGACGAAATTCGTTGCTCGCTGGTCTGACCTCATGTGCCGCCTGGCATTGCAAGCCGTTCGCACTGTCGCAGCTGAGGAAAGTGGACATAAAACTGTCGATATCAAGCGTTATGCTCGAGTAGAAAAAATTCCAGGAGGGTCGATCGAGGAATCTAGAGTGTTGGATGGAGTCATGCTCAACAAGGATATCACCCACCCGAACATGCGACGGCGGATAAAGAATCCGCGTATCATACTTCTCGACTGCCCGCTGGAATACAAGAAGGGAGAGAGCCAGACCAACATGGAATTTTCGAAGGAGACAGACTGGGCCCGTGCGCAGGAGATTGAGGAAGAGCAAGTCATCGCCCAGTGCAAGCGGATACTGGAGTTCAAGCCGGACCTTATCATCACGGAGAAGGGTATCTCGGGTAAGATATTTCCACATTATCCGCTCGAGGCACATCCAACAACACCGTACCAGATATCGCGCAACACGTCTTCGAGCGTGCAAATGTCTCCGCTATTCGTCGCGTCCGCAAATCGGACAACAATCGCATCGCCTTGGCCGTTGGTGCCACCATAGTCAACCGCGTAGAGGAGCTCCGAGAGTCCGACGTTGGAACGAAATGTGGACTGTTCCACATCGAGAAAATAGGTGACGAGTGAGTCACACCCGATGTAAAGTCACGGAGAAGACTCAAATTCGCATTCATTTTTCAGATACTTTACCTTCCTCACCGAATGCAAGAACCCGAAGGCGTGTACTGTCCTCCTGCGTGGCCCCTCCAAAGATATTCTCAATGAAATTGATCGCAACCTCGCCGATGCACTCTCCGTCGCACGCAATGTTTACTTTGAACCCACACTCGCACCTGGTGGGGGTGCGACTGAGATGGCTATCTCAGTCGGCCTGCATGCCAAGGCGCGCAGCATAACTGGTGTCGAAGGATGGCCGTTCCGCGCCGTCGCTGATGCTATGGAGGTCATTCCACGCACCCTCGTGCAGAACGCAGGTGGAAATGCGATTAGGGTACTAACGGAGTTGAGAGCGAAGCATGCCAACGGCGAGCATTCGTGGGGCATCGATGGTGAAACAGGAAAGATTGTGGACATGAAGAAGTATGGGCTATACGAAAGTGCTAGTGTCAAGGTCCAAACATTCAAAACCGCCATCGAGGTGAGCCATTCGTCGATGAGGTATCTTAGAGGGTCCCCATGACTATTTTCCCAGGCGGCTCGAATGCTTCTCAGGGTAGACGACGTCGTCCAGGCCACCCGGAAGGATCGTGATCGGGAACCACAAGGACCACCTCCGGAAGGAATGGAAGGATAAACGCCAACCCTCGCTTCGACTCCCCGCAAAACAGGTGATGCCTATTGCATAGTATACATATATACAGGGTTTTCCTAGACGCGTGAACTAGGCCCGAGAAGTTAAGCGAATAATAATTGTTGCATTCTGCTCGTGACAACGCAGAGTCATTACAGCTCCGCGTCTGTAGTGATTTCTCCTATCCTGGAAAGGCACGGACACGGGTTCACCAGTTGTCAGCACTTGATAAAGTTGCCAACAATCATAGTAGGGATTCCCCACTTGTCCCTCCGAATGGTAAACGAAAAACAGCAGTTCACGAAACCTTCTTCGCTTGGACCGTCCTCATCATCCTTCTTGCGTTCAGAGGGATGGGTATTTATGACGGGTTTATACCGTAGCACGCACGACGTGAGCACTGCCTTCTGGGTAGTGTCAAAGGCGACGTGTCCATATTTCTGAGTGGTGTTGAGGAAACGTCCCGGAAAATGCATCGCACGTCCTCGGCACTCACCTCCCAATAATTGACCGCGGATTCCTCTGCCATGAGCTCGTAAATGCAGAGTCGTCCCTGTCGACCGTTAGCAAGAATGGGGTCAACATAAGTCAACCCACCTACGTCGCGCATCATATAACCGTCCACACCAACGAGTTCAGAAAATTCGCGGTTTCCCTTGTATATCTCGCCTGTACGGCGCCACAGGCAAGCTGGAACACCCATTGCGGAGAAGACGCGGTCATAATCCAATAGCAATCGTTCGAAGGCTTCTTCAATGAAAACAAGGTCCTGAGGAATGACTCCATATCAGTTAGGTCAAGGAGACAAGTTAAAACCCACGATATCTCGTAGAGATTGCGCTACAGCCTAAGAGAAAGGTCACGGAGAGTGCAGCATGCAGATTCTGGAGACCCACCCTGAACTTCGGACGAAGAACCGATAAAGGCTGCAGTATTTGCTGTTTAGACTGTTTCGACACGCTGGGGTAGGCATATAATGTGAAACGCTAGTGTGGAGGGTTGACGGATAGTCCTTACTTCCTATCCATCCATCGTGATAGCCGCGCATAGCCCTTGACGTAGTCATACGGCTTAAGCAGACCTGCTTCATACTTGCTTTGAATGACGCGATTCAGGCGCTCGTCTCTAGTTCCGGGTTCCTGATCGGCGGCAGTGAGAAGGAATTTCTCCGCTTTGGTTGCAGAAGGGAGTAAAGGAGGAACTGGTTCTTCTTTCGGTGGATCGGGCGGAGGCGCCGGATCGGTCGCGTTATCCACTGGAGCTGGGGCTGCATTGACGTATGCATTGCTCATGGTCTCGGGCGACGCATTGGCGAAAGATGACGCGGACACGAGAGAAGGGGTAACTGTCTGCGGTGGTGGAGTGAAGAATGAACCGTCGTCGAGTGTTTCCAGAAAGTCCCTGGAAGCATCATGTGTCAAGGATACAATATAAGACGGAGAATACGGACGTGAGGACAGAGAATTCGTTTCCGAGTGTTTCGGGTTGGTAAAGAAAGGTACTTTGAGGGACACCGATAGGCCAGGGCGTGCTCGCGGATTGAGGGATAGCAGGAGTAGGGTATACTGACTCTGTCGATCGTACTAAGCATACGTCAATTGCGAAGCAGCAGGAACCGCACGGGGAGGAGGTCGTGATGACTCCGCGCTGGTAGGTATTGTGGCTTCGGCTTTCGCAATCGTTTTTGGTGGGCGCTGCTCGTCATGGCATAGATGGCCAATCTCACGTTTGATACTGCATGTAGAAGTGAACCTCGAGAGCGTGTGTTGTAGGGCCATGCTCACCATCGTTGGCAAGGCCTGCCTTCGTCGCACGTCATATGACTGCGACGGCAGTACAGACATGCATGGTTGACTTTTCTTCTCTTTGTCTTCTTTTTCTTTCCCGGGTCATCGTCTAGTGAAAACTGCTGGTCTGGCTCCCGTCGAGGCGGAGCAGTGGATGACTGCGGCATCGAGTATGGTTGTGACACAAAGGTCGCCATGATCCCGCCTACTACGATGAGCCGAAGATATCAATTACTTTGTGTGTCCAATTCACCACGCGCACAACTCGATTCGCTGGCGATTCATGCGTGCCAAGTGAAGTTCGTGGGTGCAAGCGGTGACTCGTAAACAAAAAAGACTGGTCGTCTGGACCCCGACCACCACTCGTCCGTACGCGCCCCGCCCGCAATACCATGTGCAATATTGTACATAGTACGTACTATCCTCTGCCCACGTTTCGTGAGTTCAAAGCGTGAGACGTTACCTATGGGGTTTCCACGGAAGAATTGGGAGGGTCAAAAGATCAGCCAATCGCGAGACACGAGACCGTCTCTCGAATATTGTTTTCGTAGTGAATGGTGATAGGCCACTCGCCGACTGCCCTTCCTTTCGACGTGAAAAAGGGCTTGCCGATACTTTTCCTGTGATTAGTATGCGGCATTATTTTCGCCTTATCCAACCACAGGCGGGCTGAAGTGCTTTCAGTTCGTCCGGCCACATTTTTTACGGAGCTCCGCGCTCGGATAAAGGTAGGGCGCTCCCTGAATGATCTGACCGAAGAATTCGTAACCACGGCAACAGCCAGGTTCGGAATCGACCAGAACCTATGATGCAGGAAAAGGTCGGGTGTCCTGAATTTAGCAGGCCCTGCGATAACGCTCCTAGAAAGAGTGGAACTTGTGTCAATTTACTCAGTCTCTGAGAGAAGATCGGTAACGGGCGACATCATTCGAGCATGCCTTGCTGGATTGAAAATGATGTTCGATGACAATTGCATCCGTACCTTGGATCTGATAGGCCCCAACACACGAGCTAAGGGGGGTGACTATTATTCCAATGCTCACCTACTTGGGAAGTTGCCAGCTCAGCACTAATCGACATGAGTGAAGTTGCAAGCGTGCACTCCACCGGGAATGACCGTGACACGCCGAAGCCCACGTGACTGCAGATTTGCAAGTCCTTCAATGGCCTAGTCGATGCTGCAAAATGATACCACGTCGACCATGGTCTGGCCAAGTTGCAACAATCCTCCGACGTGTACTCCGATCCTCGCGGGTACGTATGCCAGGGTCTGATCCACACTCCTGGTGGAATTACCGCGACCCCGTTCATACCTCGGCGGCTCGGCCGGATGTTTTCAACTGCAACCGCATCGCTTGGTCAATCCTTGGGTACTTAAGGAAGAAACGAAGGTAAATATGCCACCTATGGCACAAGCACCCACTAAAGACGTGTTTACAGGGTCAAGCGGTCTGCCCACCGGCAAGCCCAGTCCCGAAAGCATCTCCCACATTTCGTGGAGCGAGGGAAACGACATAGTACTCAAAAGCGAGTGCGAACTCGTGTCGCACGTCATCTCCACAGACGATGACCCATCCCAAAACCCTTGGACGATCCGTTCATTCCTCATGGGTATTGGGTTATCTGCTTTTAGCAGCGCACTTGGTATTACATACTGGTTTCATAGCTGCCACTTGTAGTAATTGAACTTTTTTACAGCGGAGATCTACTATTTCAAACCAGTGCGTGGGCCCAACGCCTTGTCTTGAATTCATCTCAATCAGTCTCCACAGCAAACCCTCACCGTGTCGTTAATGTTCCTGGCTATTATCTCGTACATCGTCGGCACGGCGATGCATACCTTTATTCCTCAAAGGGGGGTATTCAACTGGTTAAATCCCGTGAGTTTTCTCGATTGCGAGGTAGCGTATGTAGACGTTTTTGCTAGCATCCGTTCAACAAGAAAGAGAATGCATTTGTGATCATCATGGCTAGTGCCGCCGCAAATGCGGCTCTAGCGACCGAGGTTCTCGCAGTCCAACGTTTGTACTATGACGTCAATCCGAACGCTGCTGCCTCCATCCTCTTGCTGTTTTCAAGTCAGTTGCTCGGCTACGGTATTGGTGGTTTGATGAGATGTGAGTCTGCTCAACATATCGTTGTCTTCGCGGCCCTCCCATTAATGCATCCACTAGCCATTTTGGTTTATCCTTCTAAAATGTTGTATCCCAGCATCCTTCCCCTCGTCTCTATGCTAGACGCATTCTTCCGAGATGGGACGGCTACACAACGCAAAATTCAAGTATTTTGGACTGTCTTCAGTATGTAAGTTGTTCTGCCTGCCCTGCTGCTCTCAAACGCGCTAATCCTTTGCTTATAGTATCTTCGTTTGGGAGCTCTTTCCAGAATGGATATTTCCCTTGCTCACGGGATTTTCTATATTTTGTCTCGCCGCCCCCAACAGCCCTGCTGTATCACGCCTTTTTGGTGGAAGTAACGGTAACGAAGGTCTCGGATTCTTATCGATATGCTTTGATTGGCTGGTAGGCAAGTCGTTGCCTTGCCTTTAATCATGTTGACCCCCCGCTTCCCAGTATATCAGTGCTCTCAACCCCTTCACCGTTCCTCTCAAGGCTTTGGTGAGCGAGGGTGTACGCTTAAATTGGCTCAGATGCTCTTATTGTCATTAAAGATCTCTGTTATGCTTGGGTACATCCTTTGCATGTAAGCACCTGCAAGGCCGTCTCGCGAGGTGGCTTGAACCTTCTGACTTCATCTGGCAGTGCTGTCTTCATCGCTGTCTTTTATGGTAATGTTTGGAAAGCACAGAACTTCCCCTTTGTACGTAAAGTTTCACTCACCATGTTCTCATTGACCTATCCATGATTTATACATAGCTCTCCCAAGTTCTCTTCTATGAGAATGGAACGTTGTACGACCAATCCTTGATCATGGATGCGAACTATCAAGTGGATCCTCAACTAGTTGCAGAGCAAGGCCTACCTTACTACGCCTCAACCTGGGTCATTTATCTCATAGCAACTAACCTTGCTCTCGCGGCCACTGTCACACATTTGCTGATATGGAACCACAATGACTTGCGTGCCGCTTGGACATGGTTCAGCCCTGCATCATTTCAGCACTCGTGGAACAAAATTCACTGGAGGTTCTGGAAGTATGACGGTCACCGTGGAGAAGTCGACGATAATGATGACCTCGATCCACACTATGCCCAAATGTTAAAGGTGAAGAACCTTACAACGTACACATAGAGGACTAAGTATTATCACAGTACGCCGATGCTCCAAACAGCTGGTATGGTCTCGCCGCAGTGCTGTCGTTGATCGTTGCACTCGTTATCATTTACAAATGTGATTCTACACTGCCTTGGTGGGGCGTAGTCATTGCCGTTCTCTTAGCTACTGTCTTTATCCTCTTTGTTGTGGCATTATATGCCATGACAGGTATTCCTTTGTCTATTCGTGAGTCCCACCTTGCTTAATTTTGACGTCTGCTGACAGGTGTGTGCAGAAACATTTGTACAGATGGTGGCGGGGTACTTGCATCGTGGAAAGCCGATGGCAAATATGTACTTCGTGCTCTACAGCTACAGTGGGTCGAGCGAACTTTCTCATACTGGTGGTGTTAGCCTGGAAAAACTCACTATTCACTAGATACTATGAATCAAGCCCAACTCCTTCTACGTGATCTCAAAATAGCTCAATGTAGGGCCTTATTGTCAGTGTTATATTGATTCGAATGCTCACTTCTGACAGATGTTAAACTACCCCCTCGTACTGCGTTTGCAGCTCAGGTCATTGGCACCATCCTTGGTGCCGCCATGAACTTCGGTATAACGAACACTTCTCTTCCTGCTCAGGCTCGGGCTAACATTTCATAACAGTGCTGATGAACTCCATCGTCAGTAATCGGCATGACATATTGTTGTCCGTACAAGGGTCGAATGTTTGGTCCGGACAGCAGGTTCAGCAGTATAATTCACAAGCCATTGCATGGGGAGGGCTGAGTAGTGAACTTTTTTCTATTGGCTCCAGGTACCACTGGGTACCACTGTCATATATCGTTGGTTTGTTTGTGCCCATCCCATTCTGGCTCGTTCACCGGTACTGGCCCAAACTTCGAACCGATCTAATTTACACGCCTCTCGTTTGGTGGGCATACATTAGATATTTTGGCTATCTGAGATGCTCTAACATATTCACTTGCTTACAGTGGATTTATTGGGACGCTTGCCGCCGGCATCAATGCATCTGTCTTGTCCTTTTTGATTGTAGGCTTTACCTCTCAGTGGTGGTTGCGCACCCGGCATCCACGGTGGTTCCGGAAGTACAATTACATTGTTGCAGCCGGTATGTTTCCACTTACACGTAGGTCCGTTGCTCATGAAATCCTAGCCCTTGATGGAGGTACACAGGTCATGACATTCATCTTGTCGTTCGCAGTATTTGGTGCAGCGGGACATATACATCTGTTTCCATCTTGGTGGGGTGCAAACCAAGCAGGAAATTATGATCGTTGCATGTTACTCCAGTAATTTTTCTAACATTGTATTGCTCCGGAATCGTATGCCCCTTCCGTTGATGACATCCCTTGTCCATGGTGTTAGCCGACTGCAGCGCGCCTCACTCGGCTATTCACAATCGGTCATAACCTCCAGTGTTCATTGTTAATATGTTATGTTGATGTTTCCATCAGTCATTGATGTCTGCGTTGGTGCGTGCACATTCAAGAGCAGGCAGCTCTTCCTGAGTCAGCAATTGCAATAGCGCTATTATCGTACAGTACACCCGGGGGTCGTGTAACTACTGGTGGATCGTGCAATGCTACCACCGACAGGTCAACTCTTCGTTCCATTCTTCCGAACCGACACCCTCCGCGACGACGAAGAGACGGTACGGATCATATTTATCTTTAATTTCTTTCAACTTGGCATAGTGCGAACCAAAAAATGTGTATTGCCAGTCGATTTCGTACAACGACGCCTTGTTTCACACATCAGTTGCCAAGTTTCTCCTGGGAAAGCTTACGTCTGCCTACCTCATTGAAGTAGGCACCATCTTGAGGCGTGAGGTCGTGCATTTCCTTGATCCATGTCTTCAGTTGGTCAGTTAGTCCGGAAATCTCCTCCGCCGTGGCACCTTCTTGCCAAGATACCCCGCAGCCGGATTCGACGACCGCATTACGCCATGCCGGATTGACACCCGCCGAATCGGGATCTATCTGGGAGACCTTCCCCCCCGCAATCATGCTATGATGGCACGACGGCCGCAGGGGTCAGTAGTCATGAAGGATGAGGAAACTTGAACGTACTTGAACGAGGCCTGGCAATCGTAGAGGATTTCTGCGACGTCAGTGTATCGATTTGCAAGTGTGTCCCGAGATAAAAGACGGGACGTAAACATCACATTGGCACCGTTCTGACCTGCACTTCCAAAAATATACGTATACCACTCATACCACGAGTTGAACGAGTAGATCCCCGCCGTTGACGAGACGCCCTCGGCCTCGAGACCGAGCAAGTAATCCGTCAAGGGCTGTGTACTCGCGTTTGCTGCAGCAGTGGACATGTTGACGTTGATACAGAAGAAAGACATGTTATCGCTCCCGAACGAGCCGTACCCTCCCCAACCATCGTCAGTGAGATTAGGTTGGAGGTGTATGACACCCCCTATGAGCTCCTTCATTACGGTCGCGTTGGTGACATTGGCCTGCACGAAGTACATCACCACTGGAAGTTGTTCGTACGTACGGTAGGTGACGGACGTGACGATGCCATAGGTGCCGCCGCCACCTCCGCGGAGCGCCCAGAAAAGATCAGGATTCTGATAATTGTTGACGGTGAGATAAGCACCAGTAGACGTGATGACCGTCATTTCGATGGCGTTGTCAACACCTGTACCGCCACGAGATGAGTGTCAGGGACCAGTTCGCATATCAACGTACCTAGACCGTACGTGGGTGAGAGAGCACTGTGTCCTCCGCCTTGAAGCCAACCGCCCGCGGCTCCCACGGACCCGCCAAGAGAAGCGCCTCCGACCATCATACGCCCATGTTGGTTAACAGTATCGTAGGCCTCATACCATTGTATCCCAGCACCGACAACTACGGCTGTGCATGCCGTGGTGTAATCAGCTACCAATCATATTCCGAGTCGGATTCGAGTGAGTAAAAGACCTGCCTTGGTACGTTTCGTTGGCAGGTGCTCCCTGGGGCGTAAATTGGGCGTCGAAAGTAATGTTCTTCATGTTGTGTGTCCATATCACAAATGCTCCACGAGCTGTACTGCGCCCGAGAAAATCGTGTCTGTGCAACACAGCAGTCCCCCAGATCAAAGACAAGAAAAACTACGAATCACTTATTCATCACCCACCCAGTGTTTTTGACGACCAACTTGAGATCGTACTGTAGTGCAAAATTGATAGCAGCCTGAATGTCTTGTGGGGTACGAGCATCGACACCAATCACGGGTACGCTTCCTTGCTCGCAAGGAACACCAAGAGACGTGTTAAGATAACATGCGTCGATCGTGCCATCCTTGAACGTAAAGGTCTCGAAGTTCGGGGCTTCCATCGAGCCCGGCATCGAAGAACGCCAGTTCCCATTCGTCCAGTCTTGAACGGCCTGTGTGCAGTTCCCAGATGGGTCATTCACTGGGTAACAAGCGGAGGCAGTGGGGACAGGGTAAATGAGAGGTTGGGAGACCTGGGATTCGAGTTCGGCGAATTGATCCGCTGTTGGCCAACAGGGCTGCCCATACGTACAGAGGCATCCTGTGTTATTGGGAGATGCGCCAGCGAGGTTCCCTACAACGAGGGCTAGGACGACCAAGATACTCAGCATAGCTGGCGACATTCAATGTTGGAACGGTCCTTTTTATATTCCGCGCGTGTCCTGTGCATAGAATTTCCATGAGATGTGATCCTTTGCGTGCTTGACTATACCGTGTTCGGTTTTGGAGCGGATGAGGCTGCGTTCACTAACGACTCAACTGACCTGCTGACTTGCTTGGAAAATTACTTGGCACTCCTTATGACGTACGTTGAAATCTTCCGACGCAAAGCCTTCACCAGTCGCCAATCATGGCACTCAATACGCACTGTTGTGTCCTAAGGTGCATGTGTAGACATCGAGGGCCGTTTCAGGAGACATGAACAGTTCGGTATCCTGGAATCGACGAGCTTCAAGGTGCGCAGTCGCACATGCAGCTGTCACCGACGTGTCAGCGGTGCAAAGCGACGATCACCTCCACAAGCCGACCCCACATTACTAGTTTATAGGTCAATAAAGATTTCTGGAGGTATCCCAGCCTGAGGTCAGAGGTATGAGCTGATCAGCCGAATGCAAAAATGGAGCAAGTGTCGGTGAGCGGCATCATGTCCAAAGACGCACATGCCGTAGGAGCGACTGAAAGAGATAGTATACAGTACGACAGCCAAGAGTTACAAGTACATAGGTATAGAAAATTCCTCATATAAGTTACTGTGAGTTGGATCGGCTGGTGTCACAGTCACCACTCTCCAATATTCCACTGGCAGGAGTAACCCTCTTCACTCCTCCCCGAACAGAACCGGACTGCGTAGTCGCCACCTTCCAATCTAACCCCGACCCCGAGTTCATCTTTCCCTCGCCAATCTTCAATTTCATCTCCCTCGCACTCTGATCCTCCTCGTCATGCCTTCTCTCTTTCCCTACCCATACTGTCGCAAATACGGCGCCGAAAACAGTGATCATGGTGTTGACGAGCACAATATTGTTTACGGTGCCCGTGTTCACACCCAGGTAGACGATGATGATTTGGGCGATTGAGAAGAGCGTCGGGACGAGGAAATTAGTGGCTGCAATACGGGAGATCATACGTAGACGCATTGCGAACGTTGCTGTGGAGAACATACATACGGCGTGTCAGTAAGGAAGGTGATGACACATGGCGTGCTTGGTAAAAGAGACTCACTCCTTCCAGGAAGAATGTCACTCGTAACGCCCTGCCTGTTGGAAAGGCGTATGCGGACGGACCACAGGAACGCCACAGACGCATATCTGGAAGAACGCTGCATCAACCAACCTTCACTAGAGGGAATTTGCAGCATACGTATTGTCTACGACTTGGGCTGTCCAGTCGATCTTCAAGCATGGCGTTGACATCCACAGAGCCGCCATCTTTTGAGTCCCTTGGGGTCCTCTTGATGCGTCTGCCATTTGCTTCGTGAGCACGATTAAGTTGACTATACGAGCAATCTTTAGGAGCACAGGTAGTGCAATTAGGAGGGAAAAGCGAGGTAGGCCGAGGTGTCGAGGTGGGTGGAGGGAGATGAGACGGAGAAGGAGGATGAGGTCAACGAGGATGCATTGAAACATGCCGAGGATGCCTATCGAGATGTTCAGCTAGAGACGATCACGTGTGAGATCGAGTCTCGTGCAGTCAACGTCGTCGCCCGATGTAATGACATACCCCTAATGGCCACGAGTCAGTCGGGGAAAGGATGGCATGAATCTTATGTGCGAGGTGTTAGACATGGAACAGTTGTTAGGATAATGAGAACACATACTGCCAGTGCATCAATCATGACTCCTGCGAAGAAAGCGAGTATGATGGCGGTGACATTGAGTATGAAGATAGGCGTGCGTCTGGAATATCTATTGGAGAAATAAAACAGCGCGATGACGAGCGGAACAAGAAGTACGGTGAAGGAGTGCCCTATCATAAGTGATATGAGCGAGGGATGAATGACATCCTTTTCAATGACGTCGAGCACCGTCGAAAGGCTGGGACTAGACATGGCGGGGGGACCAAGCAGGAGTGTGTGCAGTGACCTGGGTAAGAATTTATGTTCGCATGCATGAAGGTGGCAGTGTTACTGTAAGACAAGAAGCAAGGCACCGAGGGGAAAACTCAAAGTCGGTGGACTTACAACAAGCCATTCCAGATAATAGTTCCGCTCTGTTCACTCAGGTACATTTCGTCCGCGTCTCCATAGCCATTCTTTATACTGCAATTCCATTCCTGCGATTTGGGTTGCGAGCACGGTCGCTGACTAGCATGCATAAAAGTGTCACCCACCAGCGAGAAGGTCCTTTCCAGGAGCGTATTGTGGAGTCGCCTCATGTTCTTTCCCAATGGAGGCCAAATGCTCGCAGATGCTGATGGCCGCCCATTTTGCGCATAGCCCTGCCGAGAGATTCTGCTTCAATGAACTGGTGCCCGTCGCCATATTTGATGCGTCACAACGCCAAGGTCCATCAGCAGCGCGTGGACTCTAACACTGCCCTTGTCGATCGGTGGCACTTTTCTCCCGCGAAAAAACTTTCCTTCTAGTGACCTGCCTTGCTCTTCGACCCATTGATTGCAGACTTGCAGTTCAGTAAACTTCTGTCCATCAAGCTCCTCGACACCCCCATATCCGGCAACTTCAACACATCAGCGGACCTCATGGCAGCATCTTCAACCAACGTTCGTGGGCATCGGAGGAAGCCTTGCGGTGGCAATCGCGGAGGAAAATTCTCGTTACTCTGAAGATCAGTCAACCAAGTCTGTGGGTTTTGGGAAGGTAAGATTATCAGGAGTCAGGACTGGGTCGTTTATATAAGGGCGTTGAAAGTCCATTTTCCTCTGGCTCGTGAAAAAATAAGAGCGCAGCGCGTCCTGGATAGTAAATGAGCCACGGCTGACGACTGATTACTTTAGCCTCGGAATACAGGTCCAAGCAAGGTAGCACGTGAAATCTGAAAGCGTGCAATACTAGTTGCGCATACCGGATGCCTGTGCTATATATTCGAACAGAAAAGAGGAGTCTCGCCTTGCTCGGGGTATAAATCTCGGAACAAAGTAACAAGCACGGAGATTGGAATACTGAGAAGATCATGAAGGTACTACGAACTACTCTTCAGATCGTCCGAATTACGGGATTAAATATTGAGAATTGTCCCTTCTAAAGAACGCTCTGGTCAGGTTCATCGTACGACTATGTTACATGTGTCAATGATTAGGGTCATAAAACACATTCGACCAGACTGATGGGCCGCTGGGACTTGTATATATTCGTATCGTCACTACTAGTCACTGGTCAGTCTAGAGGAGTGATGGTAGTAGTAAAGGGAGCACAAGAGGAGTGGGTAGCTACTAGCTGTAGTGACAAAGGATCTGGGTGAAACTGGGAAGATATTCCGATACCTGAGTTCCATCTTCTACTGCTGATCGTATCCTGGCAGGTGGGTTGGAGTAGCCTGCTCTGGTACATGGTTGGCTCGAAGATACGTTGCGTCTACGGCTTTATTGGTGAACGCAAGTGTGATGGAAAGAACTACTAAGTTATACATACATCAATGCCTTCTGAATCCCCACTTCAGGGAAATTGCCGAGACACACATGAACACCGAATCCGTTGACCACAGCATCAGGCTCTTTTTTTCCTCGCAGACCAACCTTGGTGTGGGAGGCTACAGCGGTCGATCCAATGGGACCAAGCCAGGTCCAGTCAAGGACGCGAAGGTTCCTGATTATACTCTGGCTCATTGACCTAGATTTGGGGCCATACAGGTTATTGACAACATACGCAGACTCATTGCCCTGTGGCGTATCAGATACTGATCATTCGAGCGCCATTGCTGTATTTTTCCACGATGAACAATCCGGCTTGCCGTTGGGCGAAGCACGCCGAAGTTGATCAACGGGGGGACCGGCCTCAGTGATATTCGGCTGTGTCCCAATCATCGCCGCTTGCAAATTGCCGCCCCTTCCTTACTCCCTCTCCTTCTGACTTCTCTATCTTGTTCGTGGCCTCAAGGGCGAGGCTGCTAACTTCGGCTTTGGAGTTGGAGTTAATCGAGACTCCCCACATTCTACAGAGATCACTGACCCGGTGTCGGCATCCTAGTGTAGCGCTTTTTTTGACTCTTCTTGGCATGTTCTGCAGAGGATGTCGATAAGACACCCGTACGCTGCCCCGCCTTCGAGTTACCTTTATGCAAATGTGGTGAGCAAGTCTCGTTGCCGAAGCTAGATGATAGTTAGCTGAAATCTTGGGCAATGTGCGGACTACAGCCGTATCACCACGAGCATACCATATACAGACCACATACATCCCAGCTTCGTAGCTTTATTCCTGTGAGTTAAGCCTCATTCTCCTCGGTCGAGGCTCATATTAAAACGGCCAGAGCTTTTCATCGGATTCTCTAACATCCGAGATGCCCACTGCGGATAACTCAAACCCGGACTCGAATCTCGGGTTCTCTGGATATTATCCCAATCGTGAGTATCCACCACAGACGAGTATTGGCGTGAGTACCAGCCATTTCCACGTGCATTCACGGCAGGCTACTGACTCGGACTTTTATCTCATCCCTTCAGGGCCGGGTACGGACGCTCCTGAAGGGCTTCGGAGAGTCCATGAGACCTAGACATGTCTGGGTAACCTCTCCGCGCAACCCTTTTATTTCCCGTATCCATATCCGCACCCCTCCCCTTCTGTGTTGTTGTGTCGTGCGAATCGAGGATTACGAACACTCTCCATTTGAACCTGCTTGACCGGATGTCCGTAATCGTTCTACCTCTCCTAAAAGGTTTCGACTGACACACTCCGCCAGCAACTATGTTCCGATTTACGACCGAATGATATTTTATCACCGTACCCAATACCAACTATACATGTTCGCCCGCTTCCCCTGCTGTACCTTCCGCATAAATTATCCGTCATCTCGGCAAGTTTCCTCTAGAATTATCACTGATTCTCTTGTTGCGTTATCTTAGATTGTATTGCAATGTTGACCCGCGTCTCGTGGGCGCTGTCCTCCAAAGTATTATTTTGATACACTTGTGTTATTTAGTGCCATTGCCGCCTCCCCTAATATATGGAGTTATTCTCGAAGGCCAATGGAAAATGCACCAGTGCATGTAACCCAGCAAATCCCGCCGCTCCATACCTATTGGCCTCGGGTATGTATATTCTCCACAACTTACAGAGCCCAGAGCGACCACTACGTTTGGCAACACCGACAAGCCAGATTCCATTACAATGATTGCCAAAGCCGGTACCGTCGCTCAATTTCTCCATCACGGGGGGGTCATCACAGTTGAAAGGACACTGCAGAAGTAAGTGCCATCATTGGATCCAGGCAATGCTTGTGTTGCACAGAGCCGATGATCCTAGTAGAAAGTGAAGTGTGGGTTTGGGTGAAACTGAATGATCGATGATAGCTACTGCCTAGATCGTTCTCTCAGTGTTTCTTGTGTAGGAGTCATTCGATCATCTCGACATAACCTCGAGGGTCGGCGGATGGCTAGACGCTATACGCAACGAGACCCTTGCTCGATTGGCGGCACTTGTCTTTGTCTACTCTTTCAATAGATGAATGCTGCAATCAAGGACTCTCTCCTTATCGTGATTTCATTTGAACTGTCCCTTGCGTGTATTTGGTTATGGTACACTTCACCTAATACACTGACTTATCTTCCTATTCAGAGTCCAGGCGGCTGATATGCGTCGCAATGGGATATGTCACAAAAAGTCCGTGGCCTTGTAGGTGAGAAGTCGAGCATCCTGCGTTGTCTCGGTGCGGTAATAATACCAGCTAGAAAGTTGTTGACAGGGTAAGAACCCACATACCTTGCGACGAAAAGACTCTGAATGACGACGACTGGTACAAGGAGGTTTGCAGTTGCTTATCCACCAAGTGGATTCAGGAGTGTCCTTTGGGCAAGAAACCCACTTTTGAGGATGACGAAGGGTTTAAGCTGATCGAAGCCGTGGTGATCACCCATTACGGCGGCTAGTCAATGACTCTTTGGAGATAATGAGAAGGATCGCTATCAACAGTGAGCTCGCTTCACCCCGAGGCCGGCCTCCTCGGTTACGGTACGCGAGAAACGGCCTAGGTGGACCAGTGGGTACATTTCGAGGGGACGGAAATATAATCCAGGCAAGCTACAAGTATTCGGTGCTATGAAGTCAGTTTATTCCGGAAAATTTGCAGCTGAATCCATGGACGCAGGAGACTTTTCCCTACCATAGCAATCGGGAGTACCTTGAACGCTCCCTCAAATTCCCTGAGGGCTACCTGACTTCGTCGTTCCAACTTGCTTGCACAGACCTTGATATTGTCCTCCGCCACGGGTGTAAAACATGCGCGCCGGTTGACAATTCTCGAGATCAAGGAATTTCACACAAGTGACAAACAATGAAAGCACCTATTTGTAGAGCCCGAATTCGTCAACAAACCGACTGTCTTCAAGGCCGGTATCGAGAATGGCGAGGCCCTTAGAGGAAGATTAATAGCAGCATGCCTCAAGACATTTCGTGTGCAAGCTGATGGATTGAGAGCTTATTGAATGTCATTTTCCTCGACGGAAAAGCGTGCAAAATTGAAAACTCCACGATTCAATGGTAGAACTGTAAACGCTTGAGAAACGAATCGAGGCCGTTCCCACCCTCCCTGTTGATTTCTGAATTAGTTGGCACTGCAAGACTTACTAGTATTTCGGTCGGTGTATGTATGCCATACCAGAAGCAATGCGAGAACGTGGTGGATAACTTGTGCAGAAAAAAAGTGCGCGGGAAGTCCTGGTAAATAATGTATACATTCAGTCTTCGGCATCCCATCAAGCGTGCACTGCTGCCTCAGAGGCTGTCCCCGGCTGGCTGAAGCCATAGTTTTCACCCACAACGAAAGCACGCGTACATTGAGCCATCGTTACAGACCTGATCGAACCTCAGTCATGAAAGGAGGGTTCATGGTGAATAGGATGCTCACGCTCGAGATATGGGATCCGTCTGGTAGAAGTTGGATATGGGCTTCATGAACGGCTCGCCCGTCGCTTTAGCAGTTGCAGTTGCCTCTACGAGAGTCTTCAATCCAACCAGGGCGACATCCGTTGAAGTCCGTTCGGTCACGTCGTATCTTACCAGTGTGGGCGAAATCTCCCACATGCGATCCCTCAATGTCAGTACATCATCGTAGGGCAGAGGGGTGTCGAGGACTTCCGAGAGAGCACTGTTGGCACACGAGGCAAGCCACATTAGCACATGCACGCACATAACCATACAAAAGACATCACAACACACCGAATGATCTTCCAATCCTCCCTCGAAGCACCTGGCGGTGGCACCGCAGCCCGTCCCAGCTGCGCACGACCTTCGGTGTTGACCCACGTCGTGCCTTTCTCCGTATAGGCTGCACCGGGCAGGCATACATCTGCCAAAGATGCTCCCAAGTCGCCGTGATGGCCCTGGTAGACGACGAATGCATCGGTGGGAATAGATTTGGGGTCTACTTCGTCTGCGTTCAAGAGGTATATGAATTTGGGCTTCGTCATAGAAGCCTTCTTTGAGGGTACGAATCCGATTTCATATGCAGCAGGTCTCGATGCAACCTAGAAGACACCATAGTTAGCTACATCCCATTCAACCCACATACACAACCCACTCGATGGAGTGTGGAGAATCCGTTCCAGTCAGGAGTAACGAGCGTGCTCTTGTTCTTCTCGGCGAATTTGGCAAGCGCATGATATGTAGCAGCACCATCAGGATGCTCGGCTAGTGCGCTTCCAACAATGATCAAGGGTTTCTTAGCAGCTTTGAATTTCGCTGCAAAGGGTCCCTTCCCAGTTGTGAATTCGGCGAGGGCTTTAACATCGGGACCAAGGTATTCGTAACCGTATGCAGTATCAACACGTTCACCGATAAGACCAACTTCCAGGGTGGTATGCAGCCAACTCTTCCTTATGCGGGAATTGAGAACAGCAGCTTCGTGCCGAGGATTCGTGCCGACGAGTAAGATCACGTCCGCTTCTTCCAACCCAGGGATCGTGCTGTTGAAAAGGTAATTCGAACGCACGTCAACACCATGTACTGGTGGAACATTGCCGTTGGGCTGGTCGAGTGCAAAGTTATCTGAGCCTAGACGGTTGACGAGGTCTTTCAGAGCAACAAGTGACTCCGTGTCCGCCAAGTGGCCAGCGACAGCTTGGATCTCATCATCCTTAGCTCCAGTAGCGGCCAGCCCGTCTGCTATGGCCTGCAAGGCTTCCTCCCACGTTGCAGGTACGAAGCGCTCACCCTGCTTGATGAGCGGAGTGGTCAACCTCTGGAACCTCAGCCCATCGTATGCATATCGCGTCTTGTCACTGATCCACTCTTCATTGACATCGTCGTTCGTGCGAGGTTGTATCCGCATGACTTGGACACCCCGAGAATCGACACGGATATTAGAGCCGAGCGCATCCATGACATCGACCGACTCCGTATTTTTCAGCTCCCATGGGCGGGCGTGGAAGGCGTAAGGCTTGCTGGTCAATGCGCCGACTGGACATAGGTCGATGACGTTCCCCGACAACTCAGAGTCCATGGTCTTTTCCACATACATTCCGATCTGTAAGTCGTTTCCTCGCCCGGTTGTTCCCAGCTCCTCGACACCAGCAACCTCATTCGCGAAACGGACGCAACGTGTACACTGGATACAGCGGTTCATCGAGGTCTTCACAAGAGGGCCCAGATCCTTATCCTCGACGGCTCGTTTACCAGTGATCTCGTGGAAACGTGTGCGGTCAGAGCCATAGCGCATGGATTGGTCTTGCAGGTCACATTCACCACCTTGGTCACAGATCGGACAATCCAGTGGGTGGTTCGCAAGGAGGAACTCCATGACACCCTCGCTACAAGATATGGGCTGAGTGGACAGAAGCCAGCCTGGACATACACCTACCGAGCTTCATGAACCAACGGCGTGTTTGTCCAGACCTTGGATCCAGGCATGGCCGGCATGGCACTAACGGCTGTAAGAAGGCGCATGTTCCTTGCTTCCGTAAATATACTTACCATGATGCAACGGGCTTCGGGGATCGCTCCACTTCCACCAGACACATACTACCCCAACGTGAGACAATTGACATCTTACTGGACACGAACGTAAACTTACCGGCAGTTACCAGCAATGGCAAGTCTTCGTCACCAACGAAAATCAGCTTTAGGCGAAAGGTTATGAGGCATTGACATAAACCGACCTGTCGTGGTAGCAAAATCTAGACCAAGATCAATGTGATGCACAAGGACGAGGACAAACAGAGTTCTCTGCTCACCGAGGTATGGCTGCACCGGCGGCTTCACATGCCTGAATCAAAGCAGTACCTCCACATCTTCCTGAGAACCCGTGATGATGTAGAAAGCATAAACACACCTACCCTGTGGAACAGTCACCTCCTTTCCATCCACCGTCAAAGTAATATCCGCCTGACGGACGGGCGTCGACGCTAACGACCTGTGGCCTGGTGAATTCCGTATGGCATGAGGGTAGTGTTGGTTTGGTGGTGAAAGAAGCGTGAATTTTCGTCGAGTACCCAGAATAACACGTCCGTCAGTGTGGGTCCTTCTTTGTTATTCACCGTAGAAAGAAAAATGCCTCGCACCGTTATGTGAAGAACCACTACGAGCAACCTTCCCGAGTCGCCCCGTCGCAGGCGCACGAGCTGACAGCAGCCGTAGCATTGCTACATGGTAGACGATCCGCTGAACACTCGACTGTCCTCGATGTAAAAACACCACGCACCAGTGTACTTGGCTAGAAAATGGTAACTCTATGAGCTCGTCGCGGTCGTCGGCGACGAACATTGAACACGTCTATTTCCGATATTTCAATCGGAGATTGAAAATGCCAAAGTTTAGTCAGCGTCCAATCGCTCTCGACGCATTTGCTTCTCAAAAGCTGAAATTCCATGTTGTCCAATTACGATTGTAGCAAGGTTGTCAAAACTATACATATAGGGTATGCAAGCGAAACATGCGGAGTGACGGAAGGGCGACGGGACGAAAGAAAGTGGTCCATCGTAGCAACGGGGATAATCGCATCAAGGGACATAGGTGACCAAGAGAACATTCACGATCAGCTTCTCCAGCTCCCCATTTGAGACGAAGTAAACCTTTTCTTTCGACACAGGACCAGGTGCCCAATCCGACAAGACGAATATCTCGGCCTCTGAAAGTAGCACAGCACCGCTTTCTTCTACCCTCTGTCGTATGATATCGGTTTGGATTCTCATCAGCTCCGCTTCGTCTTCTTCCGGGTCACCGTAGTAACTCATCGGTCTCATCGGCACGCTCCGTCTAGACGGTGAGTTGAATGGGAGTGCAGACGCGAAAGACATAATCCCTGCAGCGCTCGTCGGAGAGTCGTTCGTGTCATTTCCGCATTCCACCGTACGATCTATTGGCCAAATGTAACCGCCTGCGGCCCAATGAAGTTCCGGTGCGAGCTTGTACGCCTTCAACGCATGGTATAGAAGCGAGTCGCTTCCCTTAAGCTGCACGTGTCACAGACAGCACTCGTTAGCTCGTCACGTTTCCAGAACTTGCGCCAAGTCAAGTGCACGATGTGGGGAAAGAGATCACTCACACGAGGAACCAACGATTCGGCTAACGACTCGGCTGGGTTCACATTATAGTCTTGCGTAAGATAAAATGCCACCTTCCGACCACGAGACAAGCTGAGCACTGGAGATAGGAGATCAAGGAACCGTTCGCTTGGTGTTATCAGGGGATCCGCAGTTGGTCCGTAAGTCTTGAGGTGTACAGCAAACGAGATGCTCATTCGGCACCCCTGGGTCACGGTCTCGACCTCATACTCGCATTCGGCTAGGAACGCTGTCCACTCCACTTCGTCTGGCTTGCCACCGACACCAAAGAACCTTTCCTCGATGCCATCAGCATTGCGAACGACCAAAGCACCACCACAGAAGTGCACTGGGAGGGAGACGCAAACGGTAGCGACACGACCATCGTTGCGAAGGGTTCGCGGTTGAGCGGGCATCCGACATCCATTAAGGACGACCTCGAGCCTATCTCTGACAGCAACGAGGTAGTGACCAATTGGCAAGTTTGGAAAGAGCGAATTGCGGACAGCTTCCAGAATGGGATGGTTGGCGATTTCGAGAGTGGCAGTGAGAGGGAGATTGGGGGGATAGAAGAGGGAGTCGCTGGCACGATCTGGGTACACATTGATACCTGCTGTTGTATGAGGTCGGCAAGCGGCAACAAGGACGTCTAGTGCAGGCGGGGTGTCGTAATCGACGTCGATGGGAAAATCGAGCGAGTGGGTGATGCCACCCTGGAATCAATAGGTGAGACCTCGTGTTGATTCTAAGCGGGTCGTGATAAGGGCTATACCTTTGAACGGAAGAACAGGACTAGTGCGGATGGATCTAATGGAATATGACCCGAAGCAGTGAACGGACGCGCTTTGGCTGCAATTACGCGCGAGATGCTGACACGGAGACTGTTCTCAGCACCGTAGTCGGACTGCATCCTGCGCGCTGCTGGTCTTTTGGAACCACCATTCGATTGTTTTGGAAGACGCTCGATCTCAAAGTCTGGGATACTTCGATTTCTTGAGAATGCCACACTGTGGCTATCTGAATGTCGACTGCCATCTGAAAGCCGACTACTTGCAGCGGACGGTGTAGGGGAGCTGAGTATGGATAGCGGTGGCATGAGGGAGAGAAGAGGAGAGGCTTGGAGGTTGGAGGAGAATCGAGGCTGCTGCTATTTAGCCAAGATGGGCCCGGCGATTTCATTTACAGCCTGGTTGCCTAATCCGTCGAGACGTGTTCACACCCGAAAGAAACAAAGACAGGGGCCATCTCCTTATGGACCACCACCACCACCAATACAATGAGGCTTCAACGTGGCAACAACGAAAAAAAAAGAAAGACACCATCGAAACCACCACACGAAACAATCAATTCACAGGTACAATAATCGCGAGGGGTCGGTCAATGTAACCGATCACATTCCGGCAAGGAAAACGCACGGCATCAGGGAGACCCTCCAGAGGGCATCCGTGGATCACAGGTGCGTACAGCACCGGCTGGATCGAGTGGCACATAGCTCTCCAGTTGGCTATGAAACAGCGCTCCGGCAGGCACTCAGGGAATCGAACGCACTGTTTGTGTACGTTCAACTAGCTGTACACCGGGACGAGAGCCCGACGTGGAGGAGGCAGTTGGTAGTCCCATTTTGAAATGCAGCACTCAAAACAGGGCTTGCGTAGCATAGGAGGACTACAGGGTCGTCAAGATCGTCGTCCGAAATCGACCTAGTACGCGCGGAAACGAAAGGGAGCGATATGACCGGAAAGCCGTGGAAATCTGTACTCACCTCGATGTCATCGTCATCTTCGTAAGAAGTCCCATCCCGGAGAGGCTATCCGTCGGACATGACTGCCTTCATGAAGAAGACGACGGGAAGAAGTGAAGAACCGCAACGTACAGTTGTACCCCGGAAGGATTCCAGCCTTTACGTACCCCCTACGTCCATATCCGAAGATATCTAATCAGCTGAGCACAAATGAACGAAGTCATATACTATGGGCTGTCCTGGTGGGGTATTCAATATGCGAAGTACTATGGCTCAAGCTTACGGTGTCTCGAAATCGATAAGCGGTTGCACTCCCCTCAGCTTCTTTCGGGGCGTCGTGCCAAACAGCCCAGTGCGTGAGCGCCTCTTTACTTTCCACCCAAATACAAATTATCCGCTGGTGTGGTCTCCATGTTGCTCCCGCACGATAATCAACCAGACCGTAGCCCTGAACCCAACAATCACCGATCACTGCCCAAGTTATAGTGAACACAGTGACATGGTAGGCGCAAGTCGCCTATCCAGTCTCATCTCGATAACACTGGTGCTCAAATTACCACTCCGGAAAACTGCGAGATCTATCTTCTAGTAAGCATTAGGCAAGAAAGGTCCTTCAACCCGCTCGCGACGAGGCGCTGTTCCAACATCATGCATCATGTTTCTGTTACACGTGTTATATATTTCAAAATGTTCGCCACTGAGACGACGACCAGTTCATTTGGTCAGGAATAGAGTACACGAAGTTCGCAGCGCAACGACGTCTGTAGTGGTGTCGTTTCTGCCGTGCTCGAATATTTGCGAGGTAGATAATACCTGTGGGACTTGGCCCCGAGACGTACGGAAAGACTAGTTGGTACTGGCTCCGAATGCAATCATCCTCGGATAGGTAAAACGACGAAACCCATCCATCGCTATCTGGCAGGCTTCTGGCAATCACCTACATGCGTCCTCGGTAATTGCCGAGAGAGGTTTCCCCGACCCCGAGCGGCTGTTGGGGAAACAGCTGACAGTGTGCCTGACACATATGTAGAACTGGGCGCGGGGGTATCCAAAGTGTCATTCCACAGTGACAACCAACCATTATCGGCATTGGAACACAGGAGCAGTGCTAACTGTCCCTGATGACAATGATACCAGTCCTTCCGATCATTCTACAAATTCAACAAGATTGGAGGTCCGCACCTGAGAGTTCTGGTGACGGCTAGTACAGCCTATATATTCAGGCTCGAGAGGCATTCCTCGTGCCTTGGATGAAATGTGTAGGTCAAGCGATCGAGTAGTCAGAAACCTTCTGTACACTTCCGTCCCGCGACGGGCTAATATTCGAGGAAGCGTGGAAAACGATGGCGTTGTTTAGGTTGTTAGGCGTGGTTTGGAGGCGCTCGTCTTCGTCATCTCATGGCACACGTTCGTAGGTATTCCATGGCCGATGGGTTCAACAGGATTATTGGTTATCTCGAACCGTTTCTTGTCAGGTAGGGATTTTTTTTTGCCTCGTAACTCGTTCTAAGGAATTGCCAATCGGCACCTTTCCTCCTCCTTATCGGTTGCCGGCCGCGGATGCGACAGGTTTGCATGCCATGGCAATATGGCATGCGGGCGCGGCGGCCCAGGACGGATGTTGTTGTTCTACTCATCAGATGGGTTTCAGACATGTATTCCGACGCGAGTGTGTATTTCGAAATCGGTGATACCTATGATCGCAGCGATATCCGTAGGTCAGTGCCAATTCTCATCCAAGGTCTGGGTGAACATATCAGACAATCGTCAGTTGCAGCGGAGTGGGGGTGGTGCGTACCTACCCGTCTTTTCCTGGGCCGCCGTGAGTCGTTGGTATGGGAAGCCTGTCGTGAAGCCAGATTTACTCATCACATGGGTGTCCTGCTGACGACGTTCCGCCTTCCTAATGCTCACTTTCAGGTCGTGGAGGAGGAAACCAAGGGAGACGCTCTTGCTGCGGGCTTTCCAACTACGGAAAACCATGCATATCAGCAACATCCACGGACAGTTTCAGTGCTCCAGATCGGTATCGTGACCCATCTTCATCTTCAGGTTTTTTTCAAATGACGGTATCACTTGATCCTGCGGTTTGATTGCGCTCCGTTTCTCGCACGACGTTCTGCCAATCAGCCAGTCAAGTGGTGAATATGCAATCTCTAACAACAGCCGTCGATATCAACGCCGCTATCATCGGCCAAGTCAAAGCTACACAAGACGAGCCTTGGTTAACACGGGAGGAGATTCGGGCCGTCCACTGTGGATTATTGATGTAACGCCGAGCATGTCCATCTTATTCTTCCAGGGCCACGCTGTGTTCGATACGACGAGGTATTGTGGATGGATGTACGTTTTCGCCAGGGGTTCCCTAGCAGTGTAGGGCGAAGCAGACTCATTAGGATGAAGAATTATAGTCACTGATTCAAAAGATGGTAGGTCGAAAAGGCTGAGGCATCGGCAGGTCATCCCATTTCGCGCCAACGTTCTCTTCCATTAGTTCTTACACAGCCAAACCGTAATCCACCTCATAAGTGGATCAGTTCTTTTCACTCACCACGAGGACCAACAGCAAGCTCGTCAACCCAGAGGATCATTTCATCGCATGGAACAAGAACCAAAAGGGTCTCTGTAAATGTGCGAGTTCTAACGAGATGGGAAGAATATGCGCTGTCGTCGTCGCGAATGTGATATTCTATCGTGCTAGTGCGCATAGTACAATTTACCTACGGCGATTGAGCGGGAGGGGAACGAGTAAACAGAAATGGGATCCCACGGATGGTCGCCCGATAAAAACGGGTTCATGGAGGGAATGCAACACAGAAAAGAACGAAGGGTTGATAAAGGCGCCGTCGCAGCTATCGCAGGTCTACGATTTCAAGGGGCAAATCCTTCATTTGTACGTGTCCCTTGTCCGCATCCTACGTGACGGTGATTCAGTAACGATACGACAAACGGAGCGGGATGGATATAAAATCGTGCACGCACGGTATAGATGGGAAGGTCAGGGTGAGGATGAAACGCTTCCTTGGCATCGCAGTCCAGTATGGTCTGTAGGCCAGGCGGATCTGTCAACCGGAAAATTCCAAAGCTAACAGATAACACATCGTCAATTTCAAACTCGGGGTGCATGTGTGTTGCCTAATGATAGCTCACTTTGGATTGGACTTCGGTGCGCAAACAACCGCGAAAGACTCCGGAAGCATCCGCTGGAAGCCCGAGTGTGTGTGTAAGTCGACCGAAGACATGAAACCTATTCAAGTTGATCAGTCAAATCAGGACGGGCGACGATGATCCGATACGAAACTACACACATGACTGAGAAGGATGTGTGTGAATCTAAAAAAAAAAACATCATGAGACGCATATGGATTCTTCACACCACATGTACGCACCCATCCGAGCGTTATCAACGACCTCTCTTCCGTGAACTGCATCACCAGTTCCTCCTCATCCATAGTGCACGTATCGCTGGTCGAATGCTGCCTCGGAATCAAGAGCACTGTGACAACGTACTTGCCACTCTGATCCTTGCCGAGTAGGAGGCCGCATGTTTCGCGATTGCGGGCTGTGTTCAGAGCCGCTATAGATAGGAAGCGAGGAAGGCAATCCCGTGGTAGCAGCACAGTCTTGAGATCTGGTGCCTTGTCTTCCGCAGCTCTGTCTCGTATGATGCGCGCCGATTCTTGTGACGGAGTACGGTAGCGGTCGTTACTGACATGCTGCAAACTAGATGATGGTGCTCCTTGAGGGTACCGAGAGAGCGCAGGATAAGCAAGTCCCGTCGGTGCAGGCGGGCGTTGGCAAATATGTGGAATAGTAGAGGGACGAGGGAGTATATCGGTGGAGTAAAGATTATCCGAATTCGATCTTGACGAATCTGGAATGAAGAGTAATGATGACGTGGAGAGGTTGGAAGCTTTAAGACTTGGGTAATTAAACATGGAGTGCAAGGAAGGAGTATAACCTTGCAGAAGTTGATGCTGTGACATGAGGTGAGGATAGCGGATACGTCTGTCCGGTGGTGGAGGTGATGTTGTGGTCACTGGTATCGGGTATGATAGGCTAGGTGAAGTTAGTTTCGGTTAACCACGAGCCAAGACCACACGAACGGTTTCACATCCTGCTGTGGCTTGCTCGCCAGATCTCTGCGGCTCGGTCAGCTTACGTGGCAGGTATACGCAGACAACGCCGACCTAGTAGGGCTCTCCAAGGGCATAGGTGAAGGGACAACCTCTCCGCGTGGTGGCTCTGCCATCGTAGAGCGCTGGGGTGTTAGGGCAGAGGGACCAGCTGCGTGTGCTGGGGTTTGGTTGACACCGCGTCGTGCTGCCCGAGATGCGGCTTCTGCTTCTTGCTGGCGTCGAAGGATACCTTGTTGTTCTCTGGGTCGTCGCCTTGCGGCTTCTTCCTCCTGTTTCCAAGTATCTTCTTGCTTCCACCTAATATCATCATGTTCTCTTCGGCGTTCTTCCGCACTCACAGGTGTCAACTGCGCAGAGGGTTCCCTCTCCTGCCTGCCCTGCGAAGATTCTCCACGAGAGATACCTATCGCTCGTCCCGCCACGGGAAGAGTGTCCTCTCTCTTCCTAATGTTGGTATCGACCTGCAAGCGGTGAGGTGATTCCGAAACCCTTGGATCTACAATCCTATAGCGGTATTCATCTCTCCGTCTCTCGTCTTCGCGTCTCCGGTTTGAATCGTGCCTTGCAGCCTCCTGAGCTTGCCATCCTGATTCATCTGGAGCAGGGTACCGGTCGTCTGACGACTCTCTCACATTTTGCTCCATGGCGGCACGAGCACGAGCCGCTTCTTCTGGATGTCGACTCGCCCAACGCTCATAGCGATCGACTAGAACTGGCTTTAGCTCTCCAAGATTTTCGAGGATCGTCTGACCGTTCTGTGGGACATTCATCAGTCTAAGTCCGAAAAAGGGCTAGTAAGGCGTCTGAGACTCAGGTATAAAAAACATACAGAATACAGATACCGCCAAGAAGTACAGCGATACCGATGGGAAACGGGAAAGCACTAGATCAGACACTCACGAGACCGAGGTTATGGCGTTGAGTGCCTGTCAGGAGTGTGTAGTACTCTTTGTGTGTGGGAAGTTTCTCGAGGATAATAGTGGCAGCTTTAGCAAACTCAACAAAGGCAGCTTCGAGATCCCCCGCCTCAGCGTAGCTCCGACCTGCTTTCCGAAAACCGTCGGCAGCTCTCAACCACTGTTTTAGTCCTCTCGACGGATCCCACAGATTGTTCAGCGCTCGATCTGCCAGCTCTGCAATGCTGAGAGGCCTGCGTGCTGGTGTAGTCGTCGGGTGGAGGGGCTGGCGAAAGGCAGAATCCGACGTGCTCATGGCTTGACACTGCGGCAGGGAGAGCGGCGGCAGAACAAGGGAGAGGCGCACGACGGTTAATTTTCCTTTTCCGGACAAAAGCATCGTGTCGGGTCACGTGAGAAAACTGCAAGAAAATAAAAAATTATTATTATTTTACCACTTACTGCCGTGGGAACGGTGGCGTCGCAGAAAGACTTTCCTTTTCAGGAACAATTGCTCCTTGCAAGGTGCTGTAAATAAATAAATAAATGAATCTCCTGGGAAGGCGCTCCTTTTCTGCGTTTGCGGTCAGGTCACGAACGTCACCGGTTCACTCATCGAATTCTCGGTCAGCTCATTTCTACTTGCTTTCCTCGCTGTCCTACAGGTGGATAGTGGTTCGCACGCGCAAGTATGGGTTCTCTCGACCCACGCGGCGCACGGGACGGTAGGATACGGGGTTGGCTATACATAGTATGGGTCTTTGTGTTCTTCATGCTCGCCGGGCTCTTTTCATCGAAACGCAATCACGAGGCCGTTGGATCCTCGGCAACCAGATCGAGTTGGTTCAGAGCGTCATCCAAATGGCTCCCTTTCACTTTTCACGGAGACCCTGGCGTGCTGGACGAGCACCCTATCCCAAAGCTCATGGTCGACGCCGAAAAGAAATTCAAGGCTTTACTCGCCAAGCAAAGCAAGACTCTCCCGGAGGCCGTTGCAGAATACAAGCGCCGGTACGGTCGAAACCCCCCTCTTGGATTCGATGATTGGTGGAAGTTTGCTGTCGAAAATGACGTGAAGCTAGTAGACGAATTCGATGCGATTATCGAAGACCTCGCTCCATTTTGGTCATTCACTGGTGCAGAGTTAAGACAGAGAGCCTACGAAGTAAGGGAGACGCGTGGCGCAACTTGGCAGTGGTGCTCACGTAGATTTACGTGTAGGCCGGGCAGCTCCCTTCGATCGACCTAGTTCGCATCGAGGATGGTCTGGCTATTGATCTCAAAGTGCAGAAAAAGTTCAAGGACACTGAGAAAGGACACCGGGCTCTTGGTTTCCGTCGGCTTCTGGAAAAGTTCCAGCATAGGGTACGTGTTTTTGAACTAGCATCACTCTGCAGATAACAAACCCTGGTGTAGCTCCCGAATATGGACCTCCCGATCAACGCGAAGGCGGAGGGTAGAGTCCTTGTACCTTGGGAACACCAGACCTACTCTAATCTCTCCAGTGAGGCATTCTCTGGTGCGTATTTCTCGACCTTGGTGACGTGCGTCGGTGACTCTTGCGCTGTACTTGCAGTGGAAAAATTTACCCCCGATTGGCAAGGGACGGGGAGTGTTTGGCATGCGTTCCGTCGTACCTGTTCTCCAAATACCCAAGCACGTCGACTCTTTAGTTCTTACCGGAATCCCAATGCGGAAAAACCGAGGAGTTTACTTGGTCCTTCGAACACTGTTGACGAGGTTTTTAGTTTTGTATCGTCGGTCGATGCGGACCTCGACTATTGCCAGCACCCTTGGGCTCATTTTACCCAAGGTCACTTCTTTTCTGACTGGCGTACTGTGACAAAACTGTATCCTGTGTTTTCGCCTGCGAAAGCCAAAGGTTTTGCAGATATCAGGATCCCGAGCCATTATTATCACGGTCAGAATTCTCGCTATACCTATGGCTGGGATCCGACCAACGAAGATCCCAAGGAAATCGACGACTTGGAGGTTCCCTGGGACGATAAGAGCGAGGTCATTTTTTGGCGAGGTGCCACCACCGGTGGAGGAAGCACACCTCCTGGGTTTTCCCCTTACTACCAACGGCATAGGTAGGCAGGTGTGGAGTTACTTTCCCATCGTGTTCACCTTGCTACCCAGATTCCTTCGTATGGCCCATGGGAGCGCGAAGGCGAACTATACTATCATTCATGAATCCCCTGCGGATCCTGGCATGTACATATCCACAACCGTCCCCGCGAAGGAACTCAATCGCGAAATTATGGATGTCGCTTTCGTGTCGGCGGTTGGCAGCTACCCGGGTGGCGAGGAAGCCCTACGCCGAGAGCACCGCTTCTCGCAGCCCGTTCCGCTTGGCGAGCATTGGTCATATAAATACCTCGTTGATCTGGATGGCATGTCTTATTCAGGTCGATTTATGGCGTTCATGGCGTCGGACAGCGCTGTCATCAAGGCAACCGTGTACAAGGAATACTTCACCGACTGGGTACAACCGTGGTGAGTCCCATTTGTTCTCCTGGAACATCATGACTGAGCTGTCTTCCATGATCAGGCTACACTTCATACCCTTGTCATCCTCCTATTCAGAGATATACAACATACACGCTTACTTTTCCGGACCTTCGAAGGCCACCCTTAGAATCGCCAATATGTCGCACTTGCCCGAGGTCAAAAACGTACATGCCAATGGAGACAAGCAATTGAAGAAGATAGCGAGAGCAGGAAAACAATGGAAAAAGACCATCGGACGCACTGTTGATATGGAAGGTTAGTTTTCATTCGTTCTTGAATGAGTAAACTGATGCAAGTATTTGCACAGCGTATGTATATCGACTTTGCCTTGAGTACGCCAGGCTCTGGGCAGACGACCGAGATGCGTGGAGCTTTGCACTTTAGTATCGCTACCCTTCCTCCTTGGGTATGATGAGGTTGTAGGAGTTTTGTCATTTTTTTGTGCTTGGGTTCCATGTCGTCGCTTTGCTTTCCAACAGAAATACCACATAATTCGCAGGCTCGCCCACGAATACATACAGGGGCTGTATGTATCATTATCCTTAGGATGCGCGGATATGACAGTCATGTCCGTGAGCTTATTGCCTTCCGTGAGCGCAGCTGCTCAAGAGAGGGGGGTTACTTGTATCGCTGGGTCCTACTGGTTATATGTTGAAGTCTTATGCTATGATTGCATTTGTTTTTATCCTGCTGAAGGTTGCTACTACTACACACTAGGCAGGCATCCTGATATGGCAATCCAATGTGCATACCCTGGGCATGGCGTAGATCAGGCTGTAGCTACCCTGCTGGAGGGACAGCATCCTACAGGGGTGTGTTTGTGTATGTTTGATGTGTATTTTTTCGAACTCGGGATTTATGCCGCATCAGCAGGACAAGGAAGGTCACCGGGCGAGATTGGTTAGCTTAACGAAGCTGACGGCACTTCCCGAGTTCCGTAGGTTGTTCCACATAGCGATGGAGCTGTGAGAAGTTCTTTGTGGGTCTGCACGGCGACGAAAAGACGGAATGGCAAGGCTACCACCCAGCAATGTAGAGAAAGTTGTGCCAGCTGGGGTCGAAGAGGCCAAATCAAATGTCGAAATTGACGACGTCACGCGGTGTACCGCCGCAGGCGAGATATCTGAATTTGCCGCTGTCGTGGAGGGCGAAGAGCGCACGACGTGGTTCGTGTGGCTCTTGGTATGTTGCTGCGCGATATCCGGGTTGCTGTTCGGTAAGTGCAGCACTCTTGTCACTTGACGGTGGTCCGCAGGTGTTGACGCCGAGCTTTCTGCAAGGATATGATACGGGTGTCATTTCAGGTGCACTTGTAACTATCAATGGGGATTTGGGCCCGTCCGAGCTCTCCAACGGGCAAAAGGTTGGTTGTCACGCATTCTTTTTTATCCCCTTCCTTCACCAGCACCATTCTCTAGGAATTCATTACCTCCGCCACGACGCTCGGTGCTCTTCTAGGGGGTTTGACTGCGGGAGCCATATCGGATTGGACAGGTCGACGTCCCATTCTCGGGATCGCAGATCTTATCTTCATGGGGGGTGCCATGGGCCAAGCTGTCAGTCATACTGTGTGGAGCATGGTACGCCTCAACTTTCTCCCCCTTCGCTTGCGCTCCCTTCTTGGTCCCGTGTTCACCGCACCACCAGATTGGTTGCAGATTCCTGATCGGTATCGGTGTAGGCCTTGCATCGTGCGTTGCTCCGCTCTACATACAAGAAATATCACCCACCCGGTTGCGTGGGAGCATGGTCGTCTTGAATGTGGTCATGATCACACTCGGGCAGGTCATCGCATACGGTATCGATGCTGGCTTTGCGAATGTGAGTGCTGGATGGCGGTGGATGGTTGGGCTTGGATCCGTCCCTGCTGCGTTACAGCTTGCGTTGCTGGTGCACCTGCCAGAGTCGCGTGCGTCTTCTCTTCACATCACTCACTGTGTAAAGCGATGAGTATTCATACGCGGCGGTGATTTGTATTCTGTTCAGCGCGTGTGCTTGTGAGACGCGGAAACATGGAGGCTGCTAGAAAGGCGCTGTCTCGTGTTTATGCACTCGCATCTTCAGAACAAGTCGATCTCAAGGCACGTCGGTCGATTTCCTCCCGCCTTCCCGCCAGACGGAAAGCATTGATGCAAAGTACAATTAATTATGCAGCTCAAAGTCCTCCATGCAACCGTGAAGCAAAGCATCGAAACAGCCAACTCGACGACCTTCTGGCAGCGGTTTGGTTCCTTGTTCTCGAACCCCATTAACCGACGTGCTCTCGGTAGGTGCCGGCTTGTACTCGGCGCCTTGAAGCGCGTTGCTCACGTGGAATGTACGGACAGTAATTGCTTGTGGCATGCAAGCCTTTCAACAATTGTGTGGATTCAATACTCTCATGTATTACTCCGCATCTCTCTTCCAAGAGATCGGATTTAATCAGCCAACCGCTGTTGGACTTATCATATCCGGGACCAATTTCCTGTTTACCCTGTTCGCTCTCAAGTGTGTCTTTCCGAGTTCCGATTTTTTATTCTTCGCTTGTGGTCGCCAAAGACTGACGTCGCATTTCTCAATAAATGATAGGTATATTGACGTCGTTGGGCGGAGACGCATCATGGTTTTCTCTGCGCCGGGTATGGTGTTTGGACTTGCCTTGGCTAGCATTGCATTTCATTGTGCGTGTGTCGCCGTGATATATCCGTCTCCTCGCTGAGTAATGGCTTATGCACCTACCTATTTACCCCCCTACAGACATGACGATACATACCGGCGGTAACCTTGTTACGGGTGCACATTATCCCCAGGGATGGGCAAGTATCGTATTGCTCTCGATGATCATCTTCGTCGCGTCGTATGCGACGGGTCTCGGGAACGTGCCTTGGCAACAAGGAGAACTATTCTCTCTCGATGGTAAGTCAACGCATTGCTTGCATATACTACCACGCACCGATCAATCCACACACACATACATAATAGTCCGCGGTATCGGCACCTCCCTCTCCACAGCAACAAACTGGGCAGCGAACCTCCTCATCGGATCGACCTACCTCTCCCTAATATCCGCGATCACACCCTCCGGTGCTTTCGGATTCTATGCGGGGTTGTGTTTTCTGGGCTGGTTGTTCTGCGTATGTTGTTTCCCGGACGTGTCGGGCTTAAGTTTGGAAGAGGTACAGAACGTGTTTAAGGCAGGGTATGGGATCAAGGAGAGTGAGAGGTTGAAGAGGGTGAAGAGAGAGATTTTGGGAAAGGAGAAGCCGAAGCCGAGTGGGTGATGTCTTTGGTCGTGTCGGTAGTGTGGAAAATGGTCAAATGAAAGACATGGAGAGAGACACGACATTAATGTGTACGGTGGTCTACGATACCAGTAATTGCAATCGATCGGCATTATCCATATGGTTCCCTTCCAAACGGCTAGCGGTCACGCCAGAAAAATACGCATACTTCCACTATGGTAGACGCACATGTTAGTTTCGACATAGCATCGCGCGACATACGTGTTGCATCAAAACCGCTTCCCTTTACAGTACCGGGTATTTACACCACTAGCCAAGATCCCGGGGCCCGGGGGAGGGGAGAGGGTGGCGGCCGCGTAGATACGTACTACTCTGCCGGCGACACTTTAACCGCCTTCCAAAATGCGGCGTGATAAACGTATCCGAGCATCGACTGGTCGTTACTTGAATAGGACGTGTCGATCGTGCGTTCATCCTGAAGCCGAAGAGTGAACGCGAGGCGTGAATAAATAATAAAAACAGCCTAGAAAAGAAAAAAAGAAAGATTGACGTACGTACAACTTGAACCCGATCGTACGAGCGAGTTCTTTGACCTCGGCTAGGTCCAGCTCGATCGAAGGATACTCGTGATCATTATTTTCAAAGTGCCATAGGAGAGGTCCTGTACGTATATCGGCCAGCGTTTGCTCGCCCTCAGCCTTGCACACGAAACGGAGGGGGATGTTGACGGGGTGCGATTTAGGACGAATAGGACATACCCAGGTTGATCCAGACTCCGCCGGGTGCGAGGATGCGGTGGAGGACGCGCAGGTAATTGACGATGTTTTTGGCCTAGAAACTTGTGATCGGCAGGATGTCGGACATGGAAGGAAGGAAAGTGCGGACGAACCGTATCGATGAAAAAGCAGGTTAGGATAGCATCCCATTTCCCCGCTTGTGGTTCGTTCTCGTCTGTGTACTCTGCGCCGTATATTTCCTCGAAGTCGCCTATGAGTCGTGGGTGAGGTAGCGCGGAGATGTTCAGAAGGGCGTATAGACGCACCGGCAACGAGAGAAAAATTGGAATTTGGAGGGAGGTCAGAGGGCAGGACGTCTGGAATGGTGACAGCTTTGAGCAGAGTTTCACGGGACGGCACGTTGGAGAAGGAGTGAATGTAAGGGTATATAGTGTGTTCGTCGATTGACTGTGTCCTGTCATGATGTATGCGTGACTCAGAGACAGTAGCTGGACGGATTCAATGGCACCTATTGAGAATGAGGTAGGAAGCGAGTAACATATAATGAGAGAATTCGTTTCCTTGACACGCAAAACCTGTAGGAACATGAAAGATACCATAGGCTCGTAGCGGAGACGTACGAACCGAGTCTGGCGACGTCGTAGGCGAGTCGACCCAGACCAGCACCCGGAACGAGAACGCGGAGGGTACTCCTTGTCGATCGACCAGTGTCAGATATCGGGTACACAAATGAAAAGTAGTCATGCCTATCCTTTCCCTCAAAGTGTTCTTCTAGGGCTTTCTTCATGGGTTCGTAACACTGATCTCGTTCGGTTTTGCCCTAGAATGAAACGGTGAGGCAGATGGTGGGTGACCCAGAACCCGTTCATACGTCTCTGCTCCAATCGCGCACGAAAAGCTTGATCGTGCTCCGAAGCTTGTCCATGTCATGCTCTGTTGGTCTGTAGCGTCCTTTTCGCGGGTCTGATGGCCGTGTAGGTCGATCGTGGGAATGCGCATGAGGGTGAGCGTGAGCGTGCTCGTGTGTGGTTTCCCCCGCTGAGACAAGGGTCATCGTGTCAATGGCGACATGGACGGGAACCAGTTGATGAACGCACATGGATGACTTGGCGTGTCATTTCCGGCTTCACTCGTATCCGCGTCGATCTCGTGTCCAAATATCTCCGGGCTCTCTACGATCTTGTTCAGAAAAGCAGCGTTGGCGAGTATCGCCTTGTCCACGTCCTTCAATTTCTGTCCATACCCCAATCTCGTCAGTAGTTCGCGATCAGCGAGTGGGATGGTGTGTATGTCCTTTCGTCGTCTGTTGTTTGCATTCAACTGGCCATCTCGTCAGCTGCGACGTGCAAAAACACGAGTACGATTTTATTTACGGAGTATCTCGCATACTGTTGGAACGTCGAGACCACATTTTGGAAGTGCGCCTGTTCTTCTTCGATGTCGTCCTCTGAGAATTGGGGGGACATCTGCAGTGGAAGCTTGGCTAGAAAAGGGAAGACGACGGCATGCGGGGTAATCCATCATTAGTAAGCGGGCAACTACTCTTCCATCATGTCGAGGACTAACTATGCTACTAAACAGTACTGCAGTGGGCTCGTGGCGTCCACGTATATAACCAAGTCATGTAGCACGTGTTCCTCGTTGCTGTGCGTGTCCTCCTCGTGTCGGGCTCTTTTTATTTTTTTCCATTCCTTGCCTCATTGGTCAAACACCCTTCTCCCTGCCTCAACGTCCACTATTTTGTTTCTTCCTCAGTACGCCGACCAGAAGTGTCCTTTGGGAGACTCACTACTGACATAACGATAGGTTGATACACTATGCGTCTGATCGACGTGGTGGCTTTTCTCGACCTCGACGCAGGGAATACCAGACCAGGTGCACAGCTTCTCGTGGAATTCAACTGCCCCGAACTTGAAAACGTAGCATACGCCATTCTATCTCATTGTTGGGGTGACCCGGAAGACGAGGTGCACTATACGGAAATGGACAGTCTCACCAACATGGATTTCGTTGCCAGAGGCAAGATTCGAGAGCGCGGTGGGTACCACAAAATTCGCGAAAGCTGCCTACGGGCTCGCCGTGACGATCTGCTTTGGCTCTGGGTGGATACGTGCTGCATCGACAAACGAAGTAGCGTTGAAATCTCAGACGCAATCAACTCCATGTATGTGTGGTATGCGAATTCCGATCGCTGCTATGCATTTCTGCATGACGTGGATACCGACGCTCTTCCCACCAAACCCGACAACTATAAATACTACAAGTCTAATGGGTGGCCAAAGTGGTTCTCCAGCGGATGGACACTCCAGGAACTTATAGCCCCAGCAGACGTTCGCTTTTTTAATCAGAACTGGGAATACATCGCCAGCAAGAGGAGTTCTGCGCATGAACTGAGCAACATCACGCGGATACCGGTCAATGTATTACGGGAGGGTTTCAGTCGGTCATCTACCAGCGCGGCACAAATAATGTCGTGGGCTGCTGACCGGACGACGACGAGAGAAGAGGACCGAGCATATTCGCTACTGGGGCTGTTGGGCATACATATGTCCATCTTATATGGAGAGGGGAAGAACACGTTCCTCCGCCTGCAACAGGAAGTCGTACGGAGGACCGATGACCAAAGTACATTTGCCGAGACCCGGATAAAGGAGACTGGGTCTGCCAGCGGATTCCTCGCAAATGACCCAGACCCGTTCCACTTCCGCGACTACTCGAGCGTAGTTCAGATCAAACCCAACGATATGTTGCGTATCCTCGGGAGACACTTTTCCAAAAGGCAATTACGAAAGTTGGCTTTTCTTGCGGAGGAACGATTATTACGAACATCCACTATCACCCATCTGGATGACGTTCAAATATGGCTACCCCTGAAACATGAACACCGTTCCGGGGATTCAGAGTTCTTCTCTGTAATACTGGCATGTCACAACCTCCAAAGCGGAGGGAGGAAGCACCCCGTAACCATCACCCTTCGGCAGTTCAATGGTATCCTCTCCAGGCATCTTGGTCCGCCGCGGGCGGTTAACTTGGCCAGGCCACTGCAGATGTTGCTCGAGGATATCAAGAAGGACGATAACGTCATCGTGTACGTACCATGATCAGCAGATCCTTCGTATAAGCGCTTACACCTCCCTGTGAACAGTGTCTTGGGTGCCGCGGGGTCTGGAAAGAGTGACATAGGGTGATAGCGACCTAATTCGCATTGGATCATCGCTCACGCAAGATATTAATTCGTTGATATACTTACTAGGATGCCATCGGAATTGGGCGCACAGAGGCTACTAGTGACCGCCGGTGCTTTTGCGAGTGTACTTAAAGGAAGACGTTTCGTATTCATAGACACATACACCTACATTAGATGGGACCTATCACGAAACGATATCAGAGAATTTAGGTTTGTTGTGAGCTGACTTGTTCTAGTTGTTCTCGTCCAGCGCCATTTTCACCTAGCTCAGGTACCGGAGGACCGTCGAGCTTGTAAGTGAACTACACCTTTCATTTGAGTACTAAGAGATGGACGGATGATGAAGAATGCGGCTTAATCATGGCTGTTCTTAACATGTACGGGGAGGAATTCGCCTTTGATAGATTGCCACTGGTGTATATACGAGGTGTGACGAGGTCGACTCAAGAGATCGCACACAAATGAGAGGGACTAAGCGGAAAACGCGCGTTTTGGCCACAAGGTCCTCAAAGTAGGAGCCCGTTATCATGAGGAGTTTGTGAACCACTCTAACGTCGGCTTGGGAGATTGTGGAGGGTCTCGGGGGGGAGAAGAAGGTGCCGTTGGTTCAGAGGAGAATGGTGGACGGTAGAATTGACCTGCAGACACTGTCCGCGTGCAAATGAATTGGAAATCTGCTCCTTATGCCACGCTTACAATCAGATGATTCGTTTCCATAGGTATTTGTGGAACGGAGTATGATTTCAGTACGAATGTGTCACCTGTGATCTACTTACTTGTGTTGTTGTATAAACGCGGTCCAAGGATGTTCCGCTGGGCGATCGACTAGCGTAGCCATCCAGTGTGGTTAAATTGGAGGGGATGGAGGCACACTGCTCGTGGTCGTCTCCCGAGAGGGATTCGCAATCGATGAACGGGTTACTGTGTTCGAGAAGAACGGGGCTGAGGTAGGGTGGGAGAATATACACCTGCGTCGAGTCGCTCGTGCTTTTGTCTTTGTCCTCCGAGCCAATTGTATCCTTGTTTGTGTCGATGCTGTTTTCTTCTCCAACTTCCTCAGAAATTGTTGACTCCTGCGTTTCTGAAAACTGCTCGAACGACTGAGCGTGAAACTCGTACGACTCGACAGACTGGCCAATATCTACGACATAGATCTCGCATGGATGGTCTTCGTCATCGGCCCATTCCAGTTCCTCGTCCATGACTGACTAGTGAACTCGCCTGAGCTCTTACGTACGGCAGAGGCAATCCTGCCATGCTGATAAACGAGAACGCACCTGGATTGGTGGACATGGGTTGGCAATGAAAAAAGTCGTAGAGGGCTGCTCCCCACGACAAAATGCCGCTGGGCGTTTCTTTTCCGCGCACCTCGTCATCTGGGATGATGATGTCGCCTTTTGGATCACCCACCTCTTCAGTGACGACCGGGTGAAAACAGGCTTGGCAGCGATGCGAGGGACGCGGTGTTAGGACCGATGTATGTAGTAGGATCCGTCCACTAGGACGGGGCGGTTGTCGTTAAGCGCGTCAGCGAGGGAAGAAAAGGGGCAGGGCCCATGTGGCCGATCGTGCGCTTGGTTTGGAGAAATCAATCTCTCATCGTGAAAAAGGTTGGGTGTGCCAATAAAAGCGTCTCGCAGCGAGAACATACTTATGTATTCGTTGTGAACTCACCGATCACATACGCATCTTGGGTGAAGTGAACGCCAGTTCCCAGTTCTGGTCCTTCGATAAACTGCACATCGTTTTCTCCCGGATCGTCGGTCGCCACACTTCCCCCCTCCTCAGACCAGGCTATCTCCCAACGCTATCTCGAATCCTCGATCCTGTTCTTTTCGCGTCACTTTACGGTGACCTTCAACCACGAGGTCGGCTTGTTGTCTGCCAGCAGCCGAACGTCGTTAGCTTCAACACTCCATCACAATATACTACCTCCAGCATGGACATACGCATATCGAGGACATGTTGGCTTGTTGAACAGACTCGTTCACGAGATGACGCAGCTGTTGATTATGTAAGCAAGACATTTCTCGTCTCGTAGCATACCGCTTAGTCAGCTACTCTATCCTATCTTCGACCAACACACTGCGACGTTTATAAGTCATGGTGAGTACTCCGTCACTTCGGAACTTTCAGAACTCACACAACTCCCATCTTCTGTAGGCACGAAATGAAGAAAAAGCGCAGTCAATGCTCTACCGATTTCGTGAGGCGCAAGCCGCCGAACTCGGTCTGGGTACGAGAGCAGACCGCCGCCCAAAAATGGCGAGCGCATGCAAGAGCTTGCGTGAGTGCGAACGATGGCGAGGAGAAATTCTTCGAGAGATAAGCCGGAAGGTGTCCAAGATTCAAGATTGTACGTTTGTGTCGGCGGCAGCCTTTTGAGCGTGCGGGTGATGACTGACTGACTGACCGACGGTATAGCTGGGTTGACGGATTACGAAGTACGAGATCTGAACGACGAAATAAACAAGCTACTACGAGAGAAGAGACATTGGGAAAACCAAATAATTTCCCTTGGAGGTGCAAACTATAGAAGGAACGTTGCAATGCTGGACGACGATGGGAAGGAGGTACCGGGAACGAAGGGTTACAAGTGCGTAGTTGCCCCTCTCCCACTCTGATTAACTGCTGATATACTGACGCTATGCACGCGAATAGATACTTCGGTCGTGCCAAAGACCTCCCTGGCGTTCGCGAACTTTTCCAAAGCAAGAAAAAAGAAGAGGAAGAAGAAAATGTCGCGCTAAACTATTATAAGAAATTCATGAACCAGGGCCCTGCGTACTACGGCGACTTGGATGAGACTCAGGGTGTGGATGGGGTATTGGCGTATGAGCAGAAGGTTGAGGAGATGGGTGAGTCATCTCCAACACCTCCCTTCAAGTCTTGCTGACGACTGTACAGAATGGAAAGAAGGGTATGAACGCGTAGGGGATGCTTTGGGTCTCCCCCTCAACGAGCCAGTATCAGAAATGCCGCGTAGTGCGTCTGCATCGGCAGGGTCTTCTTCTAGTTCATCGATGCAAAACGAGCCGTCAACACGTTCACCACCAAATTCAGACCCCTCGTCCTCTCAAACAAAACGGAAAGCATCTGATGGCTCAGGTACAGACTTGGAGGGAGTCGCTGATGACCAAGATACAAGAGAGACGAAGGGAACGCAAACCAAGAGATCTAAAATTGATCCTTCGACGGTTTCTACGGCCGCCGTTCCCACTTCCACGTCTGATCCTGTTGAGGACGCGAGTAGAGCACGCATGGCGCTACACGCTCAGCTTGCTGCCTCGTATATCCCGTTCTTGACCCCTGATGCGCTGATGCCCCCGGTGCTGCCTACGAGAGCAGAGATGGAAGAAGTATTACTGAGGTTACGAAAGGAAGCACTGGTAAAGGAATTTTTTGGTACGGATGTGGAGAGTACAGCATGAGCGCGCGCTGTTCATCGTTTTTGACGATTGTTGCGTATACGTGTAAGTCGACGGTACTTGGGCTGCGTACCAACTTGTGATGCATGTGTCCCTGGTGGGATTGGCGATAAGTTCGGATGGCCCTCCATGATATATATTCGAGTTCAAACCGATCCTTCTTCCACGTAGAGGCAGTACCAACCCTAACACCAGCGGTCTGCCATGTAAACTACTATTGTCACAGAACATCAGTTTGTGCGAAGATACCGTACCCAGCGATGGTGTCATCATGCCAGGTATGTATCATCCACAGATCCTTGTAAGCGTACGCTCACCCTCACCTGATGACTCACCGCATGACCCATGTAGTGTGTTCTCACCGTGCGTGGTGAGTTTACAATCCTTTTGTGTAAGCATCTACATGCCCTGAGAACCGGATGCAGCCTTGCTGAACACCTGTACGAAGATTGTCAGTGCCTTAGCAAGTGTCCGTGCGGGGGAAAACAAAACTCGTTTGCCTACATGCACCTCCATCAGATTGGAATGTTTCTGAAACGATAACAAAGCAGCTGAAGTTTCTGTGAGCCAGGTCATGGTCTAGTTAAGAGTTGAACAGAAGCTGGAGGTCCAACAAGTTTGTGTACGGTGTCATCTGCACTTTTACCTTGAACAATAGATGAGTAGGGGGAACACGCAACTTCCGGACAGTTCTTGACATGTGCAGGGAGGCGGTCATCGATCGATTGTGATTGGTACTATCGACCACGTAGGATGAGACCCACTTCGAATATGGCACCCAAACGCAGGGTGGACTGGAAAACCTGCTTGGCAAGGTGTTTAGAGCAAGGACTCACTGCGAGAAGGTTGACGACAATCCGGTGACAGTGTGGACGGTCTCGGGGACCAGAATAAGGTACTCTCATCTCAAAACAAAGTGATTGATAACAGAACCGACCCACGGAAAACATCCGGGAACAATATTGCAGACCACGCAAGTATGTGAATCGTTTTCGTGCGTGATTGTTTCGATTCCTGTGCGTGGATACAGCTGGTAAATCTATTTGCTTGGGCTGTCGCATATACAGTAACATCCGAGGATCCTGAGGGGGCACCTGAGGGCGGCGGTAGGCATGGATGTGTGCGCATTGAACGTCTTCGCATATGCAATCGTTTCGAGGTGACCGGTTCGGAATGCCAATTTTGTCTCATTCCCACTCCGGCTCTCCCATAATTTACACCCGGGTCAACATAATTCGCTGCGTGTTGTGTCCCCTTCGTCATCGTTACACCAGGCTATCCCCCAACGCTATCTCGAGCCCTCGTTCCTGTTCTCTTCGCGCCATTTTGGGATCTTTAACCACGAGGTCGGCTTGTTGTCTGTCGGTCGCCCAACGTCGTTGGCGTTGGTCAAATTCATGGTCCACAGTGTAGGAAGCCCGATTAGAGAAGAGACGTCACAGACGACGATGACAAGCGAAAAGACGTACAACCGCATTCTGAGCAACAACTTCCTATTCGTTTTCTCCATCTCCGAAGCCATCTTCATTGCGTGGCCAAACAGCTCCGCTCTATGATCCGTTTTCTTGGCGACAAGTATCTGTGCACATGGGCGCCGGCCTCTTCCATTACCAACATCGCAGTGACATTGGTGACACCTACCTTTCCCCGACTGTCGACTCTTGCATTGATTTTTCCGTTTTGAATTAGTCCGACGACTTCCCTTTCGACTTCTTCAACACTCCATCCCAACGCCTCCGCCATCCTCTCGAGTCTGACCGTCTCGAACGGCTCAAAATAGAGCGTGAGTGAGACGTGCCGAATGAGCTTAGTGAGCTCGGGCATGTGTGCGGAAAGGTGGATATCGGTGTTGTGTCGGATCTGATACCGGGTGTGTAGGTTAAGCTGCAGGAAGGTAAGTAATGATGCTACAGGAGGGCATACCGAATATCGCGAGAGGATGTCCAACACCGTCTTGAAATTACTCGCCATGTAAGCTTGAACCAGCTCTCGTACGTATGGTTCTTGTTCGATGTACATCGCGAACGTGGGGTTGTCGACGAGCTCGGATTTAACGTGCGAACGACGGAGGGAGGAAAGCGCACAGAGAGTGCCGTAGATGGCGATGTCGCTCGGTGCAACGAGCTGTCGTTACCGCCGTCGAAGTGGTGTTACGATTTAGGGATTGACAAAGTTTTGGAAAAGTCAAGTTAGTTGACCTTCACCGGGGGGGAACCACAGGGACACACCTTTCCAATCCAGTCCCCCAACTGTTCCGGAGGGCCGAGTTTAAGGAAATATGTCGCAGCTTTCTCATACGCACCCGTTCCCAGATGAGAGAGTGCCAGTACAAACTCGAGCTTGGTTTGTATTTGATCGCGATCGGTAGGTTTCCTACTCTGAGAAGCTTGACCCGATCCGCCACCTGATGATGATGAACCAAAGCCGCCTCCACCGACTGCGCTGCTAAATCCAGTCCCCATTGCCATTGTGGAGCCTTGTGGTGCTACTTGAGATGCGCCGGAAGAGGAAGGGGCAGCCGCACTGGCGACTGCGCCGCCAATTGTGAGAGATTCGAGGGCGCCTTCTGCCTTGTAGACGTATGAAGGGATTTGTGTGTAGTTGCGCTGTTCTACGGCAAGCTGGAAATGATGGGGGGAGTAAGAACAGCCCGGACGACTGATGAGAGAGACACCACCTCGAGTACGGACATACACATATCGAGGACGTGTTGGCTCGTCGAACAGAATTCTCGAGACTTCGTGTAGTGCTTTAACGCAAGCCCAAACTCGCCGGTCGATCGAAAGAAGTCTCCGAGATCCCTGTGGGCCATCTGTACCGCCGCCATCCGACCTGTGTGAGCGGACAAACGCAGTGCCAGGGGAGACACTCACCCGAATGCTCTCCTTGATCATATTGTTCGTATACGTCTTGAGCTCGACCTCGAGCTTCGTTCGCTCCGCGACATTCCGCTTCGTCACGTCCTCTACCCACTCCATATCCACGCTGACCACGTCCGCCACCGGCGGTAACCCCTTACCCTCCTGAGTGCCCAGCACGCTCTCATACGCGTTGATGACCGCATTCAGTAATGAAGGATCCCGTAGGCGATACACGCGTTGGATTGCGAGCGAGAGTGCGTGGGGTGCGATGGATGGACATTGAATGATGATCGCGATGAGTCTGTCGATGACGGTGCGGCCGGTGTAGGGTGCAATGTAGGCGTCGAGGTCGAATGAGTGGTCGTCGTCAATCGTGAAGACGGGTCGTCGCCTGTATTGTTGTTGTTGCTCGACGTCGACTTCCATGGTGGCCATCGTCGTCGTCGTCGTCGATGGTCACTCGATAATCGTTGTTGGCGTATGTACTGAGGTCCTTCAAGATGTCCCCTCCCCCGATGATGGGCAGATGGGCACTTGGCACAGTTGGTAGCGCGCACGCTTCGCATCGCCTCGACTGCGTGAGGTCGTGGGTTCGACTCCCACAGTGTCCAGTCTTTTTGTCCTTACTTTTTCTTATTTGACGAAGTAACCGGTACACGAAGTATATAAACCAAGGGCTACTGGAACCGTTTGTAAGGATGTTTTTCGTACATAATTGGCTTCGCTCTTCGCTTTGAAGGCCTGCGGAAAACGTGTATGATGAGGGCTGTGATCACGACAGGGACGATGAGGGGGTACGCACAATACGGGAACGCGAGGCTCGACCAACCCGCGCTGCTGAAGACTCACGAATCGATCACGGAATAAATTCCCCTCGGGCTGCCACGTCAATGCATCCATCAGAAAATAACTCTATGCTGCGGTCGGACGCACCTTGAGAGACCTCAGGTTCTCACTCAGCTCTTCTCCAGTCTGTACGTCGACTCGACTCTCAGGGACAACGTGTTTTCCAAACTTGCGTCCTGCCAGTCCTTTGCTCAGTCGGAGACGCGTGGCGAGCTGGCGGGCCAGTCGAGCTTCGGCCTGTGCTTTGGCCGTTTTGTCAATTTGGGAACGGATGGATTTGGCAGAGTTGATGCCGTGTAGAAGACGTTTTCGAAGAGCTTTCTCAGCGAGGGCTTGTTTCTGTTTTCATGTATTAAGGTTTTTGTTGGGGGAAAGGAGTTATCAACGCCAAGCTTACCTCGGCCCTCAGTTTCATCATCCTTGCCCGCTGCTGTTTTGTCTTCTTCACTGTCTTCCGTCTCTGCACGACCGCATCAACTTTTAGATCTCCTTCATCCTCGCCCTCGTCATCTGCCACCCCGTCATCCACAGTCATACCAGCTGGGACATCCTCCGCACTGCCCACATTCCCCTTCGGCAGCTCGATCTTTTCGCGGTAACTCGCCAAATTGTGTAACTCTTCTTGTTTGCGTTTTTCGACGGCATACGCCTCTAGAACGAGGTCGTTGTGCGCCTGCACGGGTGGGTTGTAGGATGCGCCTTCGGGAGGGAGAGATACGGCTGGAGCATCGATGATGTCGCGGGGATGATCGGTGGCTGGTTTCTGTATGGTATACGAACATGAACGCTCGCGGGATGGGACGGGGAGACGAACCTTGACCACGACCGGTTTTACATTCTCCAGTCCGTCAGGTAAGCTTTCTTCCACCGTGGGCATCCACAGGTCCCGCGCGCCGCTCTCTCGAACGGCGTGACTCAATTCGACAGGTGCACTTCCAGCGCCAAATTCGGTCGGGTCCATTACGGCGTTGAAAGGGCCCTTGCGAGGTCGGTGTGCAAGACGAAGAAGACGGGATTTTTCTGCGGATGTGATTTTTGACTTTTTGGGTGCTCGTGTACGGGAAGTGACGGCTGGGACGGCGGAGCGGGAAGATATAATTTTGGTGGAGGTGAGTTGGGCTTTAGAGTACTTGGGCAGAGATCTTCGGACTGTATGGAGGTGAGCGAGCGATCATGTACACGCGGGTTGTTATCTGTATGAAACGTACGTTGCTCGTCTCCGCGAGTATCGACCACGAAAAGCTGATCGTCGGACTGTTTTTGCAATACGGACCTGCACATACAAGATACATCGTCCACACACACCGATCACCCGTTCAGAAAGTGTATACGCACCCGACCACGCGTTCCTCCGCCCGCAAACTTTCCATGGCATCCTCGACACCCTGCATGTCGATGTTTTTCCGCCATGCCCGTTTTCCCTTTCGACTCGCCTGTGCCAGTTGCGAGGGTGCACCGAGTGCAGACCGCGTTGGTTTGCTGGCCATCGTAGTCGTAGTAGGTCAATCGTGTCACGCGTCACGCTCCTTCCTAATTGGCGACACGTGATGAGACTGTCACGTGACGATGGTGTCGCGTATTCCACTTCCAACGCAGAGCAGCGAACGCAGCGACGATGGACCCAAGCGAGATTGGCCGGTTTGGCACGCTGCGTCTGATGAAACGCGTCGACCCAGCCACGCCAGTCGCAGCATTCCCCGTCGACGACGACACCGTCACATTCGGACGCGATCCGACTTGCAGCGTGAGGTTGTACTACTCAACCATCAGCCCAGTCCACGCCAAGTTGATCTTTCAAGACAAAAAGGTGCGTTTTATCTTCTTCTTTAGGTTGGTCTGTAATACCGTCGGTTGACCGCGTCGGTGTGGTGGTGCAAGGCGTTCGTCGTCGTACTAGGCCAATCAGGTATACATGTCGACGGATGTCCGGTTCTTCCGTCTCAGAATCCCTCGCTTCCAACGACGATACCCGTACTAAACAACACTACCCTCGAAATACGCGGTAAACGATTCGTATTCACGTACCCTCCCAAGGAAATGCGTGCTGCACTCTACTCCTCGCCTTTGCCCACCAAAAACGTGTCAGCACGTAATACCGACGCAGAAATGACACCGACGACGAGAAGGAAGCAACTGAGAATGTCAATGATCAGGAGTGCGAAGGTGTTTACGCCCAGAGGGAAAATTGCAGATCCGGTGGAGAATTTGAGAATTTTGCAGACGCCATTGAAGAGACGGGGATCGTCCCCACTAAAACAGCAATACCAAACTCTGCGTAGAGCACATAACGGACATGGGGATTCAGACTCCTCTTCTGACGAGGACGTCGAGAATGATAGTGGAGACGGGAATGGAGAAGAGGAAGAGATTGTCCTTGTGGACGGTGATCATCCCCATGTCGTCGAAGAAGATAAAGACCTCGTCATACTCGAATCCGTCGAAGTTGAAGTCTCACAACCTTCACCTCCACCCTCACCCCGCCCGCAACACCGACAACGTCAGCAACAACAAGGACTCGCTGCACCGCCCACCACCCCTCTCCGCCGCGGCGCATTCGGTCGTCCAGTCAACGTTCAGTCGTCCAATCCGAACATGTACCAAACTCCCCATCGAACACCTGCCCGTCCGTCGCTCCATCGTGCTGTTCTCATTCGGTCTGCACAACGTGTAGTGTTGCGACAAGAAATCGAGCAGGAGGAAGAAGAAATGGAGGAGAAAGAGGTAGAAGAGGTTATTGTAGATGATCTTGAGGATGTTGACGAGGAGGAGGAGGATAGGGACGAGGAGGCAGAGGAAACGGATCAACCGAGTGGATGGCAGAAGAGTCTAGGCTTGGTAAAAGGCTTTGGATGGCCATTCCGCTCGTCCTCTGCTGCGCCTGAGGATGATAAGAATCACGACAGCATGGATCACCCAGAAGACGAAGAGGTGGGTTGTTCATCTTTCGTTGCAACCCTTTTGGAGGTATACGCTGAATGATTGTAGACGGAGATGGATGTCGATCAGCAGACGTCATCTGCCGACGGTCTTCAAGCGTCTGGCTCGACCACAGACGGACCTTATAACGACGCTCCCCCCGCGCACCAATCCCTAGGGACGTTTATGACACCTCAAATCCGGCGTGTCGGTCTGACCACGGGTGTTGGCCGCGGCGCAGGAAGACATTCATTCGGTGGAGTACTTGCATCACAATCGTCTTCCCCTACTGCGCTTAGTGGTCCGAAGAGAGTCCGCGTCGAACCCAAGTGGAAAGTCACAGATATCGTCGTACCGATGCCGAGTGCAAAAGAGGAAGGGGAGGTGGGGGAGGATCTTGGTACGGGCGTGCCACATGCAACGCCACTGAAGGTGGAGCAAGAGGAGCAATTGGGAATGGGGGGTCCTGACCTTGACTACCACCAGCGAAAGAAGCTCAGCGAGGAAGAAAAACAAGTCAGTCTTTGTGTTTTACTCCGTTCTAAAAGAGACACAGTAAGTTTAACCTGGGTGATGTTGCAGGCCATAAGAGAAAGGCGTCGTTCAGCATTAAGGACTCCAGACCCTTATATCGGACGATATGTTCCGGGCATGGGGCCACAACGTTCAAATATCCACACTCAGGCACCGTTGCCGGCGTTGTTTACACCCAGTACCGGCGCAACTAATGTCAATGCAACGAAAATGGACGCGGTAGGGAAAGGCAGGAGTCGAAGCTTGTCACCTGTGAAAATGGCAATGCGGCTAGCTTCTCCGTCTAAGGTAGGCGTATCTATCGAGGAGAAGGAGACGCGGCGGCATAGTGAAAGCGATGAAGAGGAAGCTACACGGTCCCTGCTGGATAGGATGAAGCAGACAGTGGAGGGGTTGAAGAGGAGACGCAGTGAGGGTGCACTAGTCCGGGGAGGGGAGAGTAGTGAGTCAGGCGACGGAACGAGAGTGGATATGGGAGACGGCCGGGAGACCGACGCTAGGGTGGATGATATGGCGGAGGAAGATGGGAAGAGCGACGTTGGGGATGACGAGAGTGACAAGGAAAATGGTGGCGTACAAAGTGACGGTGGCCCGATGGACGTCGAGGCTACTGTCGAGGCTCATGAAACCCCCGATAATGATGCCGAAAACACAGCCGAGGCCGAACTGTCATCGTCAAACCAGGAAAAGGACGAGGACGCACCAACCGATCTTCCCCTCCCAGCTCTGACCCGGCCTTCCTCAGCTAACACCCCTCAGACACCCCACCTTGGCCCACTCAAACATTTATTCTCGCAGCCTAAACAAGATTCTGGAGTTGCCACGCCTGCCATGCAGAGCGTGCGCCATCTATTCAAAGGTGTCCCCGTCTCTCGTGAGGGTATGCAGACACCGAGTATGGATGGGGTAAGAACAATGTTCCTGAGAGAGGAAGGGAAGGGTATTGAGACCCCGGTGCTGGAAGGCGTAAAAGAGATGATGGACACACCGGTAGCATATCAGGAGGTGCCTGCCGGAGTAAAAGACAGCGGACGGGATGACGGTTGTGACGAACATGCACATGCTGCTGTACCGCCATCCACTACGACGCGGCGTCGGACACCCAGGCTAAATGCGAATTCCGGAACGCCGACAACAGAGGAGGCGGTCGTTTTGAAACCTGAGGAGTCATCATCTGGTGACTCCCCAGGTCAAACCGTTCCTCCCGCCACAACCGAGGCGCTTCCGGATGCCGCACCGGGCAAGGCAAAACCATCAAGAGGGAGGAAGCAGACACCTGTGAATGATGAGGTGCGTTTTGTACTGCTGCTGTCATGGAGGCTCGAGTTCATTTTATTTTACTTTATCATCCTTTTCCATGATTAGTCAAATCCATCGCGAGCACCTGCATCATCAGAATCCAAATCCGGGGGAAGGAAAGCAAAGGTTGAAAGTCACCCAGAAACCGTAAGTCCACGTACCACCAATTTTCTCTCGCGTTCACTGACTTCCCCTTTTCATAGATGCCAACGGCTCCAAAGAGGCCTCCAAGTCGTGCCAAGGCAACATCGATCCCCGAAGTCGTTGCAGAGACGAAAGCGGCGCGTAACGAGCCTGTCGCTGTTAGACCTAAATCTCGCACGGGGACGACGAAGGTCGGCCAGAGTTCGTCGTCGAGTGTACCTGCGACCGTTGTTCCTGCAAGGGGAACGAGGGGCGGCATTCGGAGAGGTGGTGGTGGTGGCACGACAAGCGGTGGAACCGATAATGCTCGCGGTCGTTCTGGTTCGGGACCGAGGTCGGGCAGGTCGACGCCCAGTGAGACCACCGCTCAATCACCTGTTGATGAGGACGACAACGACCCTCTCGATACGATAGGTCATACTACTAAAGAAGATGGTCCCGCGGTGAAGAGAAGGACTCGGACGGCCGTAACGACGAAAGCGAAGTTGGATGGGGCTGAAGGGGGTGTCTCCGGACCGGCAGGACGTACTAGGCGAGCGCCAACACCGTCGATGGTTAAACCCCCTGCTACAGTCGCTGCTGCACCTCTCCCGTCGACGCGTACTAAGGCTGGGGCGTCTACGACGAGGAAAAGAGCTGTTGGTTTGACGGCTACTACACAAGCTACTCCAGAAGTGAACTCCGAGGTGGTGGATAAAGAGAATACGCCGTCGAGAGATGACGAGAGTACGTCTGGTCAGGACACGTCTGGGAACACCGCGACTGTCAAGACGACGACGCGCACAAGACGGGGTAATACAGTAGGTGCGAAGGCGAAGGAGGGGGAGAAGGAGGGTGGTAGTGCTAAGACTGGCGGTGTGAAAACGAGGACTACGAGAGCGACGACGCGATCCAGGACATGATGATCTTTGAATGTCAGTTGATTTGTATTATCATGTATTGCTATCACATGCGAATTAGGCATACTTCCTGTGAACCGTCATGTACTTGTCCCTCACTCTCTGCGTAGGTGACAGCTCGCTAGATTTGTGTCATCCTAAAGCGTGTTCGACGTGGGGTCCAGAGATTGTCGCTAGTGCAGAGCATGGACTTGGACTTGTGCAATGATGCCTTCCATCCGACTCTGTCGTTCCGATGACTAGACCATAGAAAGGACTTGACATCTTCCCTACTCCTCTCCACCTTTTTTTGTTCCCATGTGTCATATTCTGAAATGCCTGTGCCTATCGCTGCGGTATAGTCACCAGGAAATCAGTACCAGGTACTTAGAAGTCCACTTTGTCTACATTATTTGTGGGACAAGACGAAGCTCAGTGAGTCACTGCCATCGCCATCGCCGACCCCTCCCTTTTCCCTCACCGCTGCGGCCGCGTCCAACACCTCATTGCCAAGCATGCAGTGTGGAGATCTCTCAGGCTCATGCCCCTCTTTCTTTCCAGCCACACTCAACGTACCACTGCCTTCGCTGCTCCTGCCCTCATCCTCCACTACTGCTACCCCTTCCAACGCCAACAGGTGGGTTCTAGCTTTCATCCATGTCTTGGATGGTCCGTGTGCCGACAAGAATGGTGACTACAGTCTCGCGCACGCTCACTCTGTTTTTCCTCTTCCACATCACATCTTGTCGCTGCCACACTGACCAAAGCAGGGAAAGTAATGATTCGTTGCAATCATCTGTACTTAGTGTTAGATTTTGTACACGGTCAAGATGTCAGCCTGGATGTGCTACAGTGCTTGATTCAAAAACAACCCCTTATCAATAGTCGGCATATTGGACCAGTCCAGCAGGGATAGCCTTCTGAATCAACCCGAGGTGCTCGTCAATTAAGGCGGCTTGATCATCTTTGAATTGTGCCGGCGGACTCGCCCACTCCACGTTTTTGCCCCACAGCTCCTTGAATCTAGCCAGTTTGTCCTCTTGCCTCGTGACGAGAAGATATTCGAGTACAGCTCTCCAGGCGCTGTCAAGTGCACCAACAACCCATCTACATGAGAGAGTCAATACCGGAGGCCTTGCTTAGTCGGCTGGCAATACTCACGCGTGACGAGTGCTTATTGCTTCTCCCGCAAAGTGCAGACGTTTGTTAACTGCAGGGAAAGTGAGGGAGGTAAACAAGTCTTGGAAGTCACCAGGACCAAAGTGCGCGAACGCGCCTAAATCCACTATCAGAAAGGTACCGGACCGAGTCGCGTCCAACCTCACCCATTGTCAGCACATCATGAGACCAGTCCTTGACGTGCATGGCACGGAATTGCTCCTTCAGAAACTCGTACGTGATCCCATTACCGTGCGCTTCGGCAAGATTGCGAAGTACAAGGTCCTGCAGCATGGCGTGATTCTCTGGCATGGCAAGAGATCCAAGGCGCTCCGCATCGGTGGTCCAGCAGTAGCTCGCAATGAGTACTGTGGACGGGGTATCGGAGTCGACGCCGTAAGATGGGTAGACGATGGTGCGGATAGGTAGATCCGTATATGTTTGCCCGCCGACAATGTGTAGCCTGGTAGTCCACCATGGCTCCTCGAAGTGTACGGCAATCTTGATGGAAGGACCGTACTGGAGATTGCGCAGAGCGTTCCTCTGCTGAACGGTCATTCCTGCGTCCTTCATATCTATCGTACGAAGCACGGGAAGAGGGAGAGTAGATATTACGTGAGAGTAGGTGCGCGAATCGTCGTTACCAACTGAGACCTCGACACCAGCCCCTGGGATGATGATTTTTCTCGGAGGAAAACAGTCATCAATGATCTGGGACCCATCCGGAATGAGGTCAGTAGGGTCGGAGGGTATTTCGGTCTCGTTTACTCCAGAAGGAAGCTTGTGCCTTGGGTATTTGGCAGGGATTTCTATGATCAAATCACTTCGGCGTATAGCAGTGACTCTTTTGCCAAAGTGGATGCGGTTCTTCCTCGGCCCATTGATAACTTCTGCCATCTTCTTCGGCAAGACCTCTGATCCCCCACTAAGGCCCACAATTGAGGGATCGTTAGACCAAAAGCCAAGTTAGCGTATTGCACTCACTCGAAGCACTTCCAATCAACCTTGTCCAAGCCTTCATTGTGGACCCTGTCGAATGCCAACGATTCAAAGACTTCCTCCGTCAATGCACGGTCATATGACTTGGTACTTTGTTCCATATGTTCGCACCAGCTGACGACTTTGGTGGGAAGATGTTCCGGGGGAAGTTCGAGGTGAACGCTAGGCATGTACTTGAATGACATGTATGCGCGGACGGAATATGAGTCATTTGCCATCATCGTTTCCCAGCCCCTCTTCGTCCCGCGATTGATATCTTGTATGAGCATTCTCGCAAATGGTTTAACGACGTCGAGTGTGATGCCGTCTGTCCCTGCTTTGATATAGCTAGGATCCACACCGGTCACGCAAGACTCGGGGAGTTCAGGTGTGTCAGAAATCCGTATGCGGATACCGTTGAAGTAGTAAAAGCCCGACTCGTCACCAGGATTTTTGCGAGCCTCGTAGTAATAGGTTATAAGCTTATCCTCGAGGCCAAGATAGACGATCAACTCGGCTAAGCGTTTCATAATCCCATTCTTGTACTGTCCCTGTTCCTTTTGCGGAAGAGGGTAACGCATAGCTCCAGCATCCTGATAGATTAAGGAGTATCAGTATCCAATCACATAGAGCGCATTCAAACGATGAAAAACACACGTAGTAATCATACTTCTTTCCATCCGGAAAGTTGTACGTCGAAAGACGACCACCGACACGGTCTGAAGCCTCTAAAATTTCAAACTCGATACCCAGAGAGTCAAGTATTAATGCTGTGTACAGGCCACCGACACCGGCACCCAAGATTCCGACCTTTTTGTCAGGGAAAAAGCGTAGTTTATCATCGGAGATGTCAAAGAAACCAGTTTCACCAGTGTCGATCGAGGGAAGCTTGGCGGCGAGGGAGGCATGATAGTCTTCCATAATATTTTTGCCATAGAAGGCCAGCGGGTCGCCTTCGAAAGACATCGCAAATAATAGTTGAACTGAACTTTAGCGAGGTGATGAAGAGAGTTGCAGAGGTTGCGACTGGGATCTGCTCCTTGAATGGGACGGTGTTAAATACCAAAACTCGAACCAAAGTCGGAGAGTTCACCACAGTGATGCACGCTTTCGAGATGCGACTAAAATGGCACCTTCGCGTATTGCGAAAGGCCCAGAAAAAGGGTACACAGTCATTCTGTTATTTCATCAGAAGATAATCGATGCAACCCATCGCAAATTACCGGAAAGTCGAGTGTATGGGTGTTCACGCCCTGCATACGGCTCATCAGAACCATGATCAGAAAACTATGCATCCCCTCATGGGCAGCCGAGAGATCGCATGATCCAATGAGCGCCAAAATGGAAAGGGGCCGGAATCCACTTTGCGTGATCACTACTCAAACAGGAGGGGGTTGATGGAAGATTCTGCACATACCGATGAAGAAGCTTCACGGTGGAGCACGACCGGGCGACGAGAAAGTCGCACACCAGGTCTTTGGAGAGTAGTAATATGAAACAGATCGACCAGGATTGCATATTGCGGAAACTGGAGATTGGACGAACACATAAAAAAATAGTTGTATTACGGTTGAGACTGAGATCTGCCAATTTTCAACATGGGAACCTTCCTTCTTGCAAGGGGCTTCGGGCTGCCGTGGAGTGGGAGCTGGAGTCCATTTTCAAAATCAGCGCTAGACGTTTGCCCGACGATTTCCTAATTAGGCTATTGCATGGTTTCCACGCCACATGACAAATCGAGGCCACTTGCCAATGCCCACTGGACTTCGAAGGTAACACACCTCCAAGCACCTCTGTAAGTACGTTCCACGTGGAAATTAGCAGTCCACACTCCCTCAGCGATCCCTTGTTTGATCCTTCACCAGCTTCGCAGGACTCTGAGTACAGTAGCCCAGGAACGCGGTTTGCTTTTGATACTATTCTGCGGTTCCGTTATACTATGTCAAGAGCACAGGAACTTACTGCATAGGTTGCGAACATCTGTATGATTTCTCGCAAACTGTGCACCGGGTAAGTCTGACCAACACACGTTCCATGGACCTTGGTGAGTATCTCCGCCGTCCTTGGACTCAGTGTACCATTTGTGGAACTTATCCAAGGATATTTGCATACTGTCCACACGCGTAATACCTCTTTGGTTTACTCCTCCGTCCCGGACGAGATTAGCGACGTCTGGTAATCCATGAGGTGCCTTCCACAACATATTCTCATTTCAAAGACACTCGATTGTGCGTGTGCACCAGTGTAGGTGGGCTTCTTGTGGGTTTGCCTTGAACCCGGCCATTATTTTTAGGTATTCCTCCAGTCTCCGGTTTCCGCAATATGTTATCCTGCTTGACGCCCTAATCTTGTTTATTTCATACTATCCTTCCCCGAGGACCTCGGTTTCTGGCTTTGATCTCCCGGTGGTGCTTCACTGAGAGACTACTCCGGTATGCATAGAACGTTCTATCAGAGCTCTCTCGTTCGAGTAATGATCACATAGATTTCGTTCCGGCTCCTTTCTATCGAGGCGCTCGTTGAATCATGCGACCTCTCGGCTACCTGCGAGTGCATGCATGGTTTTCACATCGTGATTCCGATAAGCCATACTCATGACATGGAGCCGGGATTCTCTGCGTTCCGATGGCTTGAAATGCGTTGCATAGATAATCTCCTGACAATAACAAAGTGACAGAGAGCTCTTTTTCTAGGTGATCTACAATACTCGAACGTGATGTTCTCCCTCGTTTTTCCTGCACGTTCTGGCTATCCCAGGCAGTCCCATTCAAGGAGGCGAACTCTTTTGCAACGCTCGTTTAGGAATTCAGTGACAGCATCAATTCCCTTCTCCGTTTCTGGAAGATCTGAAATGACCAGACCTTCTGACTCCTGAGGCAGTGCGAAGGATGTTACGGTGGTTCTCGAATGTTGGGCACGATGTGATGATGTGTTCACATGTTTGAATAGGTTCACCGCATAGATGTGACAGGTCCTCTGTTGGAACGAAGGTGAAGTAGTATTCGCCTAGAAGGGCCCAGGATGACACTGAAGAATTCGTCCATAAGTTTTGCGGCTGGTGTCGCAGAAGCAGCGAATTAATGATACAACTTATCCAATAAATCAGCACATCGTCAGGACAGGGCTCCCACAACAATCGACGATCACCCCAACTACCGTACCCTTATATCTTTGTTGGCACACGCACCGTTTCCTCAGACGGGAAAGAGGACCTTTTTCTTGATGATCAAATCACATGTTGTACAGCTGACCGTGCCATATAAGAAACAGACAGGACTGCCATCTATTCGTTACAATTCCCGTATCAAGCACGAGATAGCACGCGAAAGGAGCATTATGGGGGGTCGATATCTCTAGCGACTCTACCGGAACTGCATCTGCTGAGCCGCCCGGATATTCAGCGCCGTCAGCACCCGGTACACCCCTTCCTTCCCTCGTACATACACCACTGAGTAGCTGAGGGTGCTAGGTTCTCCAGTCGACTTGCTACAGCCTTGTCATTAATTGACTTGTCACGAGAGCGCTTGTCTTTCCCGGGTACTTACCCATGAAAAATGTTCGTTCACAGGTGTCTTCTAATCTATGCAAGCACCTCCGGAGTCTGAGCCTATGCGCTCCTTCCTGAACTATGGCTTCACCCTGCAGTGGTCTCTCGTCCATTCTTCATAAAGTCGAGAAACTCTGCAATACCTTCGAGGCTTCGTCACTGGTACGAGCTTCGGGATGAGGTCGTTGTATCCTTTCACCGGACATGCACGATCGGAGCCTGTCCGCACGACACTTTCCTCCTAACTCTCTCTCTCTCTCAGGTAAGATCGTAGTTGTCCGGACCGCTTTTGTTCTGCAGGAGAACCCCGAGTAGAGAGTACCACCACAAATGTTTCGTCCAAACGGCTAATTCCCATTGGCTTGAGGGCCAGCTTGACGGCAAACTCCGATCACTGAGTGAATACAACCACTGTGGATGGTGTGTATGACAGAGAAGTTGGAGACTCTTCTCAGGCGGTCAGGTCGGCCCTAGTAGAAACGTTGCGTGAAAAGAAGGTTGGGCCCATACATTCGTAGTAAGTACCGCGGTGAGTTCCGAAGTGATGTGGAGCTTGATGGCCACGTGTTGATTTGAATCCGTCCTTCTGGCTCGCCTCCGGCTCTATTCACTTCTCCATGTCTGAGTCAATACATGGATCTGAGAACAATACCATCAATCGAACGTGGGGGTTCGCAGTTCGTATCCCCCAGTGACCCCCGCAGTTTAGTGTACATAACAAGTCCACTGGCACGATTGCGAGTACCGGGGTGTGCATACTCACATCGCCTACATGGTCCTGGGGGGGGGGGGGGTCAACGACTTCACAGGGAGACTTTGAGCTCCGCAGACGGGAAGGCTGTGCGGAAATTATGTACCAACCCGGAAATGACTGCGTATCGCAACAAACACGCACATGGTCAAGGTGTGGATTGGATGCTCTCTGTACCTTCCAGTAAGCAGCGACACTCAGGACGTGCATCTCATTGGGTGATGCATCATGCACACGTTGATGACCCTGCAGAAGAACTTAAGGGGTGTGTGACCTAGGTGTGTTTTATCACCGCGTGAGACGTGGGCTTTGTGGGAAGGGTTCGGAGAGCAAGTGGAGGCTTGAGAGTATCGGCAAGTGTGTGGATACTGAGAAGCCCACTTAAGGTCTGTCGCGACCAAACACAAGGAAGAGGGCATTGACACATGCGCTGAGTGTTTCTCTGGGATTGGATGACTGAAGACCGCGCCAGCACCGCATCACCACACCCCTAAAACGGTTCCCTCCAACCCTCGACCCATGTGACTTGCGCAATAGGAATGCCGGAACTTGTGGAGAAGTGGAAGGAGAGTTAGAGATCGTTTCTGGAATGAGGATACTGCACTTCCGAATTTCCTTAGATAGCCTGACCATGAAGAACACGATGTGAGGTCGTGCGCACTATTGATAGCTCGAGGAGTGTGCAAACCATATAAAGTGCCACGAATAAGCCTACGAAATATTGTTCGTCTCCCCTCTAAACTCTAGGACAGCCCGTACCAGCGGGATTTCCAGCGATAACAATGGGTACGTACCAATGGTCAGAGGGCTGGGGCAACTCGATTGACAGCTTTACTGTAATGGTTAAGTTGCAACGGGAATCAACAATGCATATCAGAATGATGTATGGCCAGTCACCTTTGCGGATGAAAATCACGTCGTAGGAGGAGACACTGGTGGATATGTTCGTCGATGGAGGATTGAAGACGGAGAGCAAGAGGGTCCAACCATGCGGGCAAGTAATAGGTCATCTTCCATCGTCGTTTCCAAGGACGGGCGGTGGATCGTGACCGGGGACCACGGAAAAAAGGTGATCGTTTGGAATGCAACCACTCATGAAAAAGTTCTCGAGCTCATGGAACACGAGCGTGAAGTATGCGGGGTCGACATCACCAGCGACTGTACCACCATGGTCTCTGTGGGTGGCGATACCATCCGGATACACGGCTTGCCTTCCGGTACCCGACTCTTTCCTCCGTCCCGACACCACAAAGTTTGTGATGTCAAGTTCTGATCCCCAGACGACAGTCGGTTTGCTACCGTCGGCTCAACTGACAGCAGTTTCCGTGTCTACGAAACCCACAGTGGCAATGTCTTGTTCGATTCAGGTCGCCAGGGTTCAGTCAACGAATGGCTGGCTACGAGTTCATTGGCCTGGGCATCCGATAGCCAGCACCTGTTTGTCGCGAAGGCAGGAAAAATCACATGTTTCAACGTTTCCAATTCTTTTTCTTCGGAATGGTCGAACCAAGTAAATCATCGTCTAGTATCTATAGCATCCAACGGCAGATTCATCGCGTGCGCTGCAGGCTCATCGGTTACACTTTGGGATTGTGTGTCGCACCAGCAAATCGGTAGCGCAGTCAAACACACTGCAGAGATCCGCTCCGTTGCTCTCTCACCAAGCGGGAAGTATCTCGCATGCGGAGTTGGCAAATATATCACATTTCACAATCTCAGAGATGTCCTTCTCCCTAAGTATTTCGACCATGTTGTGAGTTCACATCTGCTTGCGACGGTGACATCGTTAACGATCATTATACCAATCTCATACCCGCGGCAACGCTCTTGATCTGTTGGCAACGATATGCATGCTTTTCAGCTTCCGCTCGTCCAAGTGAGTGGCGAAGCCCTCAAATCATGGAAACAGGACGACCCTCCGAACACCGAAATGCTTCTCTCGGAGGAGATCGCGAGCGCATCAATTCCTAGCTACTACGTCCTAGCAAACCGCGCTCTTATAAGGACGCGCTTGAATCATTTCACGCTTGCCATAGAAGACGCTGAGGAGGTGAGTCTGCTCTTACTATTATGTCCGCATGTTCACCTACATGCGCCCAAGTCCCTACGGGTTCAGCCATCGCCTATTGGCCGTGTCGCGATGGCGGTTGCTCTACTTGGCCAGGGAGATCGAGAGGGTGCGCTAGGCACGTTTGACCTTGCCTTTCACGATTGTGAACTGCATGATATCAGACTTCTCTTACTACTGAAGGTGCGTAAGGCGATCTAGACCTTTCTCACAGTCAACCTACGATCCACTCAGTTAATCCTTCTGTTCGAATCGGGAAAGTATGAAGACGCGATAACGCGTGTGGAGTATTTAGCTACAAGAGCAGACAATGATAACGATAATAAGGCTGCCTACATGTACACCCAGGCACGTGTTTTGCTGGTGCCCACACGTAAGTATCACTACTGATATGCTCCTCAGGTCCTTGGAGTTATGTACCTGAAGAAGGGAAATTATGGACGTGCGATATCATCGATCGAGCATGCAAAGAGACTAGCCCCAAAGGGAAGAGGGTGTCCTCGGTTGGAGACAATTTTGTTTGTAGGTCTTTAATTGTCACTGCCTATCAATCTGATCCTCGAACAAGATATTTGGGTGGAGTTTCAATGGGCTGGACATCATCGCTCAGCAACGCCTCTGCGAAACCCTTTATGCTGAAGAACGCACAGTCGAAGCAGTGGGGATTCTCCTCAACATCATCAGGACATCAGATGAGATCCAGGGGCACAATGCAATCGCAGACTGGATTGCAGGTATGTCTTGCAGCTGCTAGTGTGAATGATGTGCACACTAATGTTCGTCGCTAGACTTCACCAAAAAATGTGTTATGACACTTGAGGACGCTGGCGATAAAGCCTTCGGATTTAGAGAACATGACGATGCCATAACAAAGTACTCTGCTGCACTGTCACTCAGTCCCCCGAGTCCCGCGGGTCTGCTTATTAAGCGAAGCAGAGCTCGGGCGGTAAAAGGGTGGTGGGAAGATGCACTTCAGGACGCGAACGAGGTGTGTATGGTATCCATCTATTAGCCAACAACCTACAAGTTCTGTACAGGCAGTGGAGGCGGACTCCTCTAACCCTTGGGGATACGAAGCCAAGCACGTGGCGCTTCATGCAACGGAACAATATGACGAAGCAATTGTCGCTCACGAGTCCATGCTGCACGCAATCGAACAATCTCATGACCCCGCTATCACGCGTATGTACCTCCTGTATGAACCTAATTTATACCAACGGTGGCTTCACAGAGCTGCGCAAGAACTACATCTCTCCATCCGAGACGGTTGCCGCCATCGATGATGTCGTTTGTGCGACCCTCAGACGTTGCCCCCACGTCGTCATCGATGCTGCAACTGGTTGCCTTTGCGACGGTCCTGAGCGGATGCGTATCTTCAAGGCTCATCCAGCGTTCAAAGAACTTCTTTCATCCATGACCAAAGAGCTGGACAATGAGCAGATTCTACGAGTGGTTGCAAGCTTTTTCGGATATGTCATGTTCTCGCATGTATGGCAGGGGAAAGAGCCATCATTCCAGGATGTAAACCTAGTCAAATCCGTGTGGAACCTCCCCGACACGCCCTTGAATGAGAAGTTGCGCAGTTTCTGCAAGGAGGCGCGCAGACTCGGTCACAATTGGGCGTGGTCGGACACGTGCTGTATCGACAAGACCACAAGTGCCATCCTCAACTGGTCTCTTACGTCCATGTACAAGTGGTATGCGGATTCGGCAGCCACGCTGGTGTTCCTCGCAGATGTGGTACATCCATCCAAGCTTGGGGACCTCACGAATAGTTCATGGATGACGCGTGCATGGACTTTACCAGAGCTTCTCGCGCCGAAAGTCATGTTTTTCTACGACTCCGAGTGGAAACCATACCTCGAAGATACTGGTGCTAACCACAAGGAGTCCCCGGCGATCGTACAAGAACTAGCAGATGCTATCAAGATCCCCCGTAGAACCATTGTCACGTTTTCGGCAGACGATTTCAGTGAGCGCGAGAGACTTGGTCTCGCTTCGACACGCAAGGCGACGATCGAGGAGGATGTCGCATATTCTCTTATCGGTATCTTCGAGTCAAATATCAGGCCTCACTACGGAGAAGGAGCTGATGCTCTCGGTCACCTCCTGGAGGAGATTTTGGACCGCTCCGGCGACATCACCGTACTCGCGTGGTCGGAGAAGTCATCATCATACAACAGTTGTCTCCCAGCCTCTGTTTCCGTTTACAACCAAACTCCTTACAAGCCTTTGCCACTCGAAGGGGAAGAGTTGGAAACTCGCATCATGAAACTGCGCGGCAAGTTGACTCAACAAGAGGCCCTGAGTATCTATCGACAGATCAAATCACTTCCATCTGCCCGTTTTGTGGCCCGACGTTTGCACCTTCCATGCATCGTCTTCCCTATCAGAGGACTCAGTGTACAACGAATACGCGGGCACAATGAAAACCTTTATAGTGCCAAGGTATCGGGGCTTGAAAACGTGGATTTCACTACCGCAGATGATCTCCAGCTGGGCAGGCGGCAGAAAATTGTCTTCGCTCATCCATGGATTCGTCAGATCGTAGGACCGGGTTGCGGGGTTACCTGGGGAGAGGACTCGGAATCTGATGATGACTCTGACTTGGATTTGGACTACAACAGTGGCTCGGATGAAATCATGTTATCGAACGCTGTCTCCACGCCTCAAGAGGACAGCTATACCCGTGCACTACAGATGATTGCCCGCCTTGGGCAACCCTTCAGCGCACTGCTTCTTGTACAACAGCCGAACGGGGTGTACAAAAGGGTTGGTACGGAGAACGAGATCGTCGTCTCGGGACTCGGAACGGGCGTCAGCCCGAAGAACGTACGTGCGAAGGTCTTGGAAATCATGTAACATGAGAGGGGTTCGAGCTCAACTACTGGTATTCATCATGTGTATTGCTACCACATATGATGTGGGGAATCACTATCGAAACCCTACTGATCCACTCTCTACGGGGTGGCAGATCACTAGGTTTGTGCTGTCCGTCGGAGATGCCTGTCTATCGATCATATAATCAACTTATCGAATTAATCAACACACCGTCGGGACGGGGATCTCACAACAATCAATGATCATCTTACCACCGTACAGGACCATTCATGATGATCAGATCACAGGCTGCACCACTAACCTGAGTCAGAATTGTAAGTCAATACCGGGCATCCATACCCCCTCTCATCGATTGTCTATTGAGAACCCTTTGCTGCGTCGACGAAGCTGATCCCAATGAGCACGAAGCATATGACGGCCAGCAATCAGCTGCCCGAAGATTTGAAGAGAAGAGAGGCGAAGAAGAGTTGGCAATGACCGCCGCCAGAATCCCGTGCCGTATAAGAAGCAGACAGTCATCTGTTCGTTACGATTCCGTACCGAGCACGCGAAAGGAGCATGTGTGGGGGGTCGATATTTCCAGCGACTCTACCGGAATGCATCTGCTGAGCCGTCTGGATATTCAGTACCGCGGGTATCGGACTCCTTCCTTCCCTCAACCTATGGCCTCACCCTGCAACGGTCTCTTGTGATCCCTCATGAAGTCGAGGAACTCTGGAATACCCTCAAGGCTTCGACTTTAGACCACTGTCTGTATAGTCCTTGCAAGCTTTGGTTGGGTCAGTGGTACGAGCTTCGGGGTGAGACCCCTGTATCCTTTTCACTGGACTTACTCGGTTGGAACTTGTCCACACGACACTTTCCTCGTAAGTCTCTGAGGTAAGATCGTAGTCATCCTTACCGCTTTTGTTCTGCAGGAGAGCCCCGCGAAAAGAGTACCACCACGAACGTTTCGTCCAATATGCTGATTCTCATTTCCTTGGTTGAGACCAAGAAGCGAACCTTGGGGCGTCTTTCATACCCAAATCCCGATCACTGCGGATGGCGTGTATGACGGAGAAGCTGGAGACTCTTCTCAGGCGGTCAGGTCGGCCTTAGTAGCAACGTTGCATGAAAAGAAGGTTGGGTCGTAGTAAGTACCGCGTTTGACTTCTGAAGTGATGCGGAACTTGATGGCCACATGTTGATTTGTATCGATCCTTCTTGCTCGCCTCCACTCTACTCGCTTCGCCGTGTCTGAATCTATACATCGATCTATGGTGCGCGTCACCTAGTCACCGCTACTTTTGTACAAAGTTTAAAACGCACACAAATCTTCATGAAATGAGAAATCTCTTTGTAAAACTGCTCTAATTGATCATTCAAAGAATTCTACCAGACGGATTTTTTATATCTCAAAAATTGGCCAAGTTATAAATTCCGGTACCAACCAAAATGGCGCTGTGGCGTGAGAACGTTCTAATTAGGCAAAATGACCCCTCTGGTATACCATTTATAGTTACATGCCCCTCCACTACTATTCTCAGAACTGGCTGTTTTTTTACGACTCAGTGGTTTTGGTGAGGTGCCCATGTCTGAATATGGTGTAGACCTCAACCAAAGTCGGAGGTATTGGCATATTACATGAGGTAGCTTTCTGTTTAGTCCACCACACTAGTACTGGAAACTTGTCTACATTAATAACCCTGGTCTCTGAGTCCTCTTTTCGGACCCATTGGAACTGAGTTATCATTTTCTTGAGTAGTATTGCCAAATTTCATGGTGGGAACACTTTTTTTTTTTTTTTTTTTTGGCCAACCCAAATTGGCGTCTGTACAAAAGTAGTGGTGACTAGGTGACGCGCACCATAAGAGCAATACCGTCAATTGAACGTGGGGATTAGCAGTTCGTATCCCCCAGAGACCCCCGCAGTTTATTATACGTTACAAGTCCACCATCCGACAACCATATCCACCACGTTCCAGGGCTCTAGAGTATTTGGTTAGCTGAACCTTTTCATAGCACGGATGCAAACTGCAATATTCATACCGTGGTTGTCTGAGCACCAGTCAGTTGACACCTTTCAAACTCCGTCAGGAGGCACCATTCCCTCGGAGCTCGATGCGCTGCCATCCAACTCAAAGAAAGCGTATCCAAGTACCCCAAATTTTGACGTCTACAACATGCAAATGCATGCAACATTTCGGCCTTGTCCCCTTGTAGGCTTGTTTCAACCGTTCTCGTGTTTGAAGCCGGAAGTCCGGTCTCGGGAACACGCAATCCCGGTGGATTGCCCTGTCAGAATTCGCTTCATCTCATCGTTCCCTGAGGTCACTTGAGTGCCTGGTTCTGGTCACCTGGTTGTGCCACGCGTATGTATGTACATAACATTCCATCAGTGTTTCTTCTATTCGCATCACGTTCACGTAGGTTAGGTTGCTGTCTACCTCCATGAGTCTCCCTGCCCATCTATATATCTCTGATCATTGATCATGTCTCTGATAAGCCATATGAAGGCTGCAAAATCCGATCGGAACATCAGCGTACCGATCCTTTGGAAAGGATTGCCTTCATACGAAACGGTGGAAGCTCCCTTGCTTCCTGCACGACTTCACCACTCTAGTCTCTGTAAGTGTGCATTGTTATGGGAAACACGGCGACCTGCCTCCGAGTTCTGGGTATATAGGACAGTCCCTTTGGAAGAGACGCACCCCAGTGCTTCGTCTACGACGCCTACTCCACCATCCCACTGAACTGAGTTTGACTCTTCATTTGCTATGTCTTTCGGAGGCGACCCACTAGCCTTCTACGGCAAAAGGATTATCGAAGAGTATCACGCCTCCCTCACGGCCAAGCTCCCCAAGCACGATACCAATAAAACTGGTTTCTTTGATATTTCTGATGAATCGCTGCGCTTTTTTCCTCACAGAAAAGTCGGCATCCTGGGTGCCGGAGTCGGGGGCCTTTATACAGCGTTGATGCTGGACTCTTTGGATATCGAGTATGAGATCTTGGAGGCTTCAGACCACGTCGGTGGCCGCCTGTCGACTTATAAATTCCCGGGAGGGCAGAAGTATGACTACTATGTGCGCTTTTCCTGATCCATATGTGCGTGATGAGGTGGAATGCTCATCTTCGCTCATCTTCTAGGATGCTGGGGCCATGCGTTACCCCCTTCCGACAAAAGATGACAAGGGACAGTACAAGAACGGAATTATGAAACGCTTGGCCGAGTTGATCATCTATCCGCCGTTGAATCAAGGTTCTGATCGACTCAAAGACAAGCTTATTCCGTACTACTTCAAGGCTCGCGAGGGTCCCAACCTGAAACCTGGTTTCTACTACTTCAACGGTGTCCGCGAACGTATTTCTGATGAACCTGGATCCTTCCGTGCTGAAGAACTCGGCGTCACTGCTAAGTATATTAAAGCGGGATCGGCTGCCATCCACACCGATGTCATTACACCGTTTTCGAGGATGCTCATAGAAGATATCGAGCAGGGGACAAAAGAAGGCTGGCGTGTGATGATGGCGAATGACACGTATTCCCTCCGCGCATACATGGCATTCAAGTACATCCCCAGTATCAACCTCGATCTTCCCCCGCAACATCTTCACCACAGAGTCATAAACTGGTGCGAGCTTCTCCAAAGCAGTACCAAGTGGTACGACCGCGCATTGACGGAGGAGATTTTCGAATCCTTGGCGTTCGCCAAAGTTGGAGATACAGACTTCGGTCAAGTCGAATGGCAGTGCTTTGAGTGAGTGGAGTACTTCGATTTGTCTCCTCGTCTCTAATCATCTACTTGACGCGGCTCAGCGGTGGATCACAGGTTTTAACGACAAAGATGGCAGAGGTCGTGAACCAGAAAGGGGAACGAATCCTTTTTGACAAGAGAGTTACGGGCATTAGTCAAAGCCATGAGTTGATCATCATCATCCCCTCCGACTTCCCAACGGACAGGCTACCGCCCAGAGCAACCGTAGTGAAGACTGACCCCCAGGCTGGTACGAAAACAATCGTAATCCCGAACGCTGGTGTCGCGGTCACAGTCCACAAAGAATCCAAGCGACGCATCTACTCGCACGTCATATCCACCATCCCTCTTCCCGTGCTTCGTACGATCGACATGACAGACGCAGGGCTGAACATCAAGCAGAAAAATGCTCTGCGCCAGTTCGAGTACGGTCCTTCCGTGAAGATCGCCATACGCTTCAAAGAGCCATGGTGGACCACTAAACTGAACATCGTTGGTGGGCAATCGTTCACGGACCTCCCTATTCGCACTATCGTCTACCCATCTTACGGCGTCGACTCCGATACCCCGTCCACGGTACTCATTGCTAGTTACTGCTGGACCACCGATGCAGAACGCCTCGGGTCTCTCTCGATGCCAGACAAGACTGAAGTGCTGAAGGGGCTTGTGCTCCGCAATCTCGCAGAGGCACACGGGTCTCCGATCACGTACGAATTCCTGCGCGACCAATTCGTTGATATGAACGTGAAGGATTGGTCCCACGATGCGCATACCATGGGTGAGTCGAACCCGGCTCCGTTGAACGTTTTTTTGCTGACTCTAGACCCCAGGCGCGTTTGCATTCTTCGGTCCCAACGATTTCCAAGAAATGTATGCGTCTCTTACCTACCCTGCAGCAAACAAACGTCTGCACTTCGCAGGAGAAGCGATAAGCACCCGTCATGCGTGAGTGCCCTCAGTCGTCTAAGCGTAAAGATCCAAGGTCCAGTACTGACTGTGTATCATAAATATAGATGGGTCGTTGGAGCACTCGATAGTGCCTGGAGAGCCGTACACGAGTATCTTGCAGTCACGAAGCAAGATGACAAGATGAAGAAGTTCACCGAGTTGTGGGGTGACAACGTGGAGTGGGCTAGTCCCCCGGCAGAATTCTCGGACGACCAATCTAACCTACTTCGTGAGCACCTTGGGCTGATCCATGAAGCCATCCTCGCTGGAGAGATTCAGCACCCTGGTCAGTAAGAATGCGATGGAGGGGTTGGTATGTAAATCTCTATCTTGTTGTAACCAAGTGCTGTAGCGCACGTCGTAGGTTTGGCGTCTGTAATCGTGTATGACATGTAATACCTAGCATCGAGTACTGTCCATTGGAACGAATGATCACGTCTTCCGCTTTGCTTGAACTCTTGGAGTAAAAATGACTTGGCGTACACTGCTGTATACCATAGACGCTGACGCAGTCGCAAGTCACACAACTACGAATTTGACACTTGTCTGCTAAGGGAACGCGTCACTCTGACACCGCTACCTTCTTCTTGCTCGACGATCCTGTGCTAATATCACTCTGTCGAATGCGTTCTCTGATAGCCATCTTCCAAATGATACGACGCACCAGTGGGCACCACGATACAGCGTTAGTACCCGGCGCTTGACATTGGAAACATCACAACGGGACATGAAGATCGGGTTCCTTCAAGAGCGACGTTTCGTCGTTGGAACTATATGTAAACTCTCTGACGATGAGAAAACAAGGATCAAACCCATAATGCTTGGATCCAGTACTCAAAAATGAACCTTGGACAGTCTCAACATAATAGAGGCAAACGACTTACCTTGCAGATTGTTAACAAAACACCGCAGGTCCAACGTTCTGGGAGAGATTTCTTACCTGCAGCCTCAGCACGATGCTGATCACCGTGCAGTATTAGTAACAAGACTGCCGTCGCCCGACGCATTGCAAGAAAAACCTCCGACCTGCAGTCTTGGCGACACTCCTGTGCAGAATCCAAGCTGACTTGATTTCTGCAGTTGAGAAACGGTATCCGTACATATTGATGAGCACTTGAACGAGTGTAGTTAGTCCCTACATCACAAAAAAGTTGCGTGTATTACCCTGAACATGGCCCTTGGTTCACGAGTGGCCGTGTTCACCACGGAGGACGCCATGACCGATAATAGCAAAGGCGGGAGGGCAGTTAAAATATAGCCCCTGTTTCAAACCGTACATAGAACTGTGGCACGAAGCTGGAGGGTCCTCATAACGGTCCAGCGTGTTTGCAAGCCCAGGCTCTCCTCGTCTGCTGATCTGGCGGCCTCGGCATCTTATGGCGGTGTTGAAATTGTCCGCGATCGATGATCGATTGATCTCCGTACTTCTTGTCCAGTTGTTCGCGGAGCAGGTGCGGAGTAATGCCATTGGCTGACTCGGGAGTTGCCACCTCCAAGTTTGGTGGCAACAGAAACAGGTTGGATAGATCTATGAGGATGGTAGGAACTCGGTAATCAGGAAAATGCGCTAGTCAATTCTCAAGAAAACCAGGTTGCCTACCACCTCGTCACGAGCCTGATTCCTAGCTGCTCGGGAGGCGTGGTATGAAAACGATCCTAGGAAAGAAGGGGCCCACCAATCGCCTATATAGCCAACTTATCCAGCAATTCATTTGTCGGAATCCAGCCGGGATAACGTGCCACAACCATCGACGGTCATTCATTTCCACATAACCACTCCGCGTCGATATCTTCGTCAGACCGGTACAGAGAGATATCAAGAGAAAGGCATGATGATTCCATACATTTCGGGATATTGCTCTTCAAGCGATCCCACCACTGTTCCTCAAAGTCTTGGCCTGTCCAATTTTTCAACGGTATGAGGCGGCGGTGTCATGAGGTCACAAGTAGACGTACTGAAAAGTGGGGCTAAGACCAACACCTGGTCGATGCGGACCAAGAGCTACTCATCCAAATCGTGTAGGGAGTTTGCAGTGAAGAATTTGTTCTCGCCATTAGTAATCGACATTTAGCCAGGCGGATCACGTGGGAAATAGTTGTTCTTGACCACGATGCGCCCACAATACCAACGTACAAAACAGGCTGAAGGTAGACATTCCTTTCAATCAGTAGTGTCCATGGTGTTACAGTAATATCATACATGGTATAGACACAGTGCGCTAGGTTGTTTATAACAGAACAGTCACTTGACGACCTTCATCACATTCTCAACCGTCGTATGGAATCACTCCAGCAAGAATGGCCAAGTGCATCAGCTCAAGGTGTTCACGAAGTAAGTCAGGCTTTTGACTGTCAGATCGTCTTGTCCACCCGGCGTTGCCACCCCACAGGTCCATGAACCGCTTTATTTTGGCATCTTGCCCTGTGACGATAAGATATTCGTATACAGCCCTCCAGGCGCTGTCCAGCGCACCAACAACCCACCTATATATGACGGGGTCAATACCTCGAATTAATTTCTTAGTCACTTTCCAATACTCACGGATGGTAGGGGCTTATCACGTCACCTGCGAAGTGCAGACACTTGTCCGCCGCAGGGTACGTGAGGGAGGTATACGTATTTTCGAAGTCACCAGGACCAAAAAATGGGAACGCGCCTAAAATCTGCTGTCAAAAAGGTATTAGAACCGAGCCGTGGCCCAATCTCACCCATTGTCTGCGCATCATGAGACCAGTCCTTGACGTCCATGTCAACGTATTGCTCCTCCAGGAACTTAACCTTGATTCGATCACCGTGCACCTCGGCAAGGTTGTCAAGCACAAGCTCCTTCAACGCAGCGCGTTGTTCTGGTACGGCAAGGGAACCGAGATGGTACGCATCGGTGGTCCAGCAGTAGCTCACAATGAGTACCGTGGACGGGGTATCGGAGTCAACGCCGTGAGATGGGTAGGCGATGGCGCAGATAGGCAGATCCGTGAATGATTGCCCACCGACAATGCCTAGCTTGGTGGTCCACCATGCCTCCTTGAATTGTATGGCAATCTTGATGCAGGGGACATCTCGGAGTTGACGCAGAGCATTCTTCTGATTGAAGTTCAACCCTGCGTTCCTCATGTCTATCATGCGAAGCGCACGAAGAGGAAGGGTGGATATGACGTGCGAGTAGACACGGGGTACGGGCTCTGAGGTGATTCCGATTGTAACACCAGTCTGCGGAACGGTGATTTTTTTCCGGTCACCATCAAAGGTTTCGATCGCCCCTTCAGGAAGCCCTCCGGTTGGAAAATCGGAACCGACAGTGATGGTCCTACTCGGAGCCTGAGATATAGCTTTGACCCTGCTGTTAAAGTGAATACGGTCCTTCTTATTGAGAACTTGTGCCATCGTCTGCACCAGGATTTCTGATCCGCCACTAGGTCACGTTTGGGGGATGATTAGTGCATGGGTGAAACTAGTGTGTCGCACTCACTCAAAGCATTTCCAATCGACATCACCAAAGTCTGTGCTACCAGCCTTGGCAAACGCCAACGACGAAAAGACTGACTCCACCAATGCGCGGCCGTACCCTTCACCACTCGCACAAAGCAGCGCACACCAGTTTATGACGGCTTCTGGAAGGGGTTGTCTGGGAAGTTCGATGTTATTACTGGGGAGGTAGTCGCATGCCATGTATTCGCGGACAGAACGTGAATTATTAATCTTCAACCGCTCCCAGCCTTTCTTCGTACCATGCTCGAGATCATCTGCGAGCAGCTTGACAAACGGGTCAACGACGTCCTTGGTGATGGCATCAGCTCCCGCTTTGATATACGCAAATTCTACACCCATGTCTTCACCACGGAAAGATCCCTTGGGTTTGTCTGAAATTCGTTCAAGAACACGATTGAAGTAGAAGACCCCTGGGTTTTCGGGCTCGCGAGCCTTGTAGTAGTAAGGAATGAGCCTATCCTCAAGGCGGTCTGCACATCCGCTCAGGGGCGGATAAGCAATCAAGTCGGTCAAGCGCTTCATGATCCCATTCTTGTACCGTCCCCGTTCATCCTTCTTAGGAAGTGGGTAATACGCAGCTCCAACATCCTGAAAGATCACGGAAGATCATTAGTATTCACTCTCATCGGTGCGTTCCGAAATGATGAAAAGCGCACGTAGTAGTCATGCTCCCGTCCTTTCGGGAATTTATATGTCGAAAGGCGGCCACCAATGTGGTCTGAAGCCTCCAAGATCTCGAACTCGATATCCAGAGAGTCCAGTATTAACGCTGTATACAGGCCACCGATACCGGCACCCAAGATTCCGACCTTTTTATCAGGTAAAAAGCGCAGTTTGTCACTGGAAACGTCAACTTCATCGTGGTCGCGCGGGGGGAGCTTGGAGGTGAGGAAGGCGTGATAGTCTTCAGTAATGTTTCTCCCGTAGAAAGCCAGTGGGTCGTCTTCGAAAGGCATTGCAAAATAAGAGTCAAGCTGGAGTTAGTGAGATAGTGATGTGAGGGTAACGTGCACTGATGTTCGTCCCCTTCAAGGGGGCTGTTTTAAGTATCCAGAACTCGGGAAAAGGTACCTGCCATCTGCTTCATGACGATGCAAACTCACGGAAAGTAGAGAACCGGCTACCGTTTCGTGTGAAGAAACTCGACAAATCTTCCCAAAGGATACCGGGTACCTCGCCGTGCCGTAGTACTCACAATTGTAACCGGTGATGTGAGCGCATCAAGTGCACCAAACCGAGACTACTTCGATACGACAGAACGTTCCATCAGAGCTCTCTCCACTTCGAGTGACGTCGATTTGATGTCATCTTTTGCTCAGGCAATCAACAAGGCCTTGAATGTAACAACACTGCATGAGAAGAATGTTGCACCCGTGATGCCTTGCTCCACTTGAAGTTCCAAAATGGCACAGAATTCCATGGCTCGTCGATGAACTGATTCTTATTACTCGCTTCCGAATCCACTCATCTCTCTGTCTTTGAATCTACACAAGGATCCAAGAACCTTCAAACACGCCATTCATGAGTAGCAAATAGCGGTCAAACTGAGCTTCCACGGGGTAGTGAAGCGGGCGTTGCAGAAGTTGCAAGGGAATCGTCCCTTGAATGGGGCGGCCTTTACTGAATACCCAGGACTCGGAGCAAAATCGGGGGTGAACATCACCTTCGCCCAGAAAAGGGGTCGCTGTCATTTTGTTATTCTGTCAGGAGATCATCGGTGGAACCCATCTCGAACCACATCGGAATGCCGAGAATTCAGGTCCATGCCAAAATATGGCTTATCGGAATCGCGATAGCAGCAACCTGCGTGCACTCGCGGAGGTCACATGATTCAACGAGTGCCCCAGTAGAAAGGAGCCGGAACGCATTCTATAAGTAAGGTTACTTGAACGGAGAGCTATGATAGAATATTTTATACGTACCGAAGCAGTCACCCACTGAAGCACCACCGGAAGAACAAAGCCGGAAACCGAGGTCTCCGGGGAAGGATAGTAAGAATAAATAGGGTCAGGGCGTCAGCCAGGATTACCTCGTGCGGAAACCGGAGACAATGGCTGGGTGCGAGGCAGTCCTACAAGAAGCGCACTCGCACTGCCGCGCAGGTCTACACACTGCATATTCTAAACAGCTTGAAACAATAAGATGCTGTGGAAGGCACGTCATGGAGTACTGAATGTTTTCCGAGGGCAGAGGGAGCAACCGAAAGAGGTACTACGCGTGTGGACAGTACCTTGCCAAATATTCGTGGAGTTTGTTTCTCTCGATTTCGATGAGGCCGAATGGTGTGTGGTCCAAGGTGGTGCGCTCGTCGTCGTTATCTGTCGGGTGTCCGCCATCGTGTTCGGCGGTCGCTAGTCATCGCTGTTGCCATCTCAGAAGCCAACGCGGTGAGGACTGTAGGGAAAAAAAACATCACTCGCCGACTAAGATGACCTCCCTCATTAGGAAAGCTGCCGCTCATCACGTGACATGTCGGGGTGCGGTTGATTCGGCAGATTCGTCGTAGCAAGGGGTCGGCGAGCCGGAGGCGAGCCGAGAAGCTGGCAAGGGGTAGCCTGTCGGAACCCGGAATTTTCGCCCAAGGGGTTGCTGACATCATGACATACGCATGAAAGGGAGTCCAAGGTACTACCACCTACTGGGAGGGTATCGCAGTCGGTAGTATGCGTATGTAATACTACATTACCTCCTCACCCTGGCTAGGACCTGAGGCCGGATGCCTGATGGGCCCGAAGATGCGCGAATGGCCAATGGATGACCTTGAGGCCCCAGGGTTGAACTCAGGCTTTCAGGCAATGCCATCATGACCACCGGCGTGGTTTGCCACTCGTCTCATCCACTTTGCTGAGGCCTGCTGGCTCTGTTATGTACATTGTGAGATATGCGACCATCGAGCTCTTCCTTCAGTGCCAATTTCCGTCCACAACATGGCCGGGCCAGCTAGTGAGATGACGTTTAAGGTAGCAGGACCCACAAGGCAACATCACTTTGAGCCTCGGCTGCTGACGCTGTACGAGTACTTGAGTGGTCACTAGCGGCCATGCACACTACATGAGGAGCAGCACAGTAGATAAATATTTACGTGTCATCGCAGGGTGGTTGGTATAAGTAGCTGAGCTCGAACGCTGGAATCCGAGCCTTGAGCTGCTGCAAGCCACTGGCTCCAAGCCCCTAACTGGAAGAATCGTCATAGCAAAGCCAAGGATGTCTGTCTACGAGCCCAAATCAGTGTTGGCCATCATCCGGAACTCCTCACTCGTGCCCGCCAACGAGCGTGAGAGATTCCAAGCTGACTGGGTGAGATCGGTGAGCAGACTGGGCGGGGCTCACAAGTGTATCGGCTGACAAGCCAGTAGGTGAGCAGACGAGTGAGAGCATGGTCGGACCTACCTGCACAGAGGAAGAACCCACGGCCATCATTCCAGCTTAGCTGGGAGGCCGAGGTCGTCGAGTATGTCAATTTCTTGTGGCAGAAGACCCGGTCGCGCAAAAAGATGGCCGACGAGCCTGCTGCTATCAGCTGGGATGTCCCATTTTTGGGCCCACGGTTCCTGCCGCCAACTTACCTGCATGCTCACAGGCGGCCGGGCCTATCTTCGGTCATGCCAGATGAGCAGTACCTGAAACCCATCAATGTCCTCCATCCCTTGTACTACCCGCAACTCACCTGCTGCCCACGATGCCTCACAAGTGATTCCGTAACATGGGAAGGTTGGACCGGAACTGGTGCACGTGAGGTACATGGTATTTTTCAGGAGGAAGTCGCTTTGGGGCTCCAGCTTCGATGCAACACTTGCAAGGCCAGGAATGGCTCGGGTGAGAACCTGGGAGGGGAGGCGGGAAAAAACCGTACTGAGATGGAAAATGACATTCGCGTTGCTGCATCAGCACCGCAAGCCGAGTTGGGACACTGCTTCGCTATGACCAGCATGGCATACTGGCAGAACTGGGAACACTGGAAAATACCTCGTGAGTGCTCATCAGAGAATTGTCGCCTACTGGTAGGCTCCAGTGGCTTGGCATGCACTTACTGTCCCATCATTCACTCCTAGGTGGCATCCCCATTTTTTTCCACCGGTGTGCCTTGACACGAGAGCTCTTTGACTTGATCATAGAGCTTCGGCCATCCTCGACATCGGGTGCAATCGCTGAGCAGATCAAGCGTGAGGACAGACGGTTGTCATGATGAGAGCCGGACCAGGCTAACGTACTCCTTTGGTTTCAGAGCTTCATCTGCTCGAGTACCAGCGCCGCACTTTCGAGTATCTCGACAAGTTCCAGCGTCAATGCTCCAAGCCGAAGACGGTTGCAGCCTATTTTGGAAAGGCTAGTCACCCACTCGCCATGTTCTCGCCCTTCGCCAACCCACAAGGCTACGCTGGTCGGTCGATCACCGATGAGATGGTATCGGAGGTCTATTTGTCATTTGTTTCCAGGACGAGGCAGCAGGAATCCGAGTTCTACCTCAGGACGCTGACAGGTGTGTAACGAACCCGCATCGTTCACAGCACAGCCATTCGTCGATGGCTCATGTGGATGCCATCCAGTGATTTGCAGCTCACTCGACAGCACATTCAAGGTCTCGAACAAGGCATCACTCACAGATAAGGACTGTCAACGTTCCAAGCACCTCAAGGGCGGGATTCTGAGTGTTCTCAATGAGGAAAACCAAATCGTCAGCTGGGCAAGTGCTGTTCCTTGCCATGTGGGAGTGCCCCGAATGTCGTTGTGTCACTGACTACCCAGCATTCGGTTGACAGAGGTTCTGCCAGTCAAAGTCGAACGCGGAGATTGTAGAGGTTCTCACAGGTCTGAAGCGGCGTGTGGAGCTCCTCGGGCAGAGAGCTCCAGAAATGATGGTCAGCGACAACTGCTGTGCCATCCGCAATGCGGTCCTCGCAGTTTTCCCTCAGGTCGACTCCATCCAAGACGTCTGGCATTTCATTGCAAGGTGCGTGCCTGCCCTAAGTTGGAGCTGGCATCCTCGGGGGTCGCAGTTTGCCTGCCGTGCTCATTGCTGTCTGAATAGGTACCTCGCCACCATCATGAATGCGAGTAAGAATCCCCTCCGCAGTGCTGTCATGGCCGATATCACCAATGCAGTCCTCAAGAAACATGCCAGAGATGGGGACCGTGCTGGTGCAGAGTACTACAGCCGGCATGAACAGGAGCAGCGGCTCGTGTCTGCTTATGATAAATGGTCAGAAAATGGGACGGTGTGGTCGGCCGCATCGCTGAAGGTACGTGCTGCAGTGCTCGACTGCTCGTGCAGTTGCTGCTGCAGCGTGCCCCCATATTCACAATTTGGCACACATAGGTCCATCAAGAACAACTCAAGCACGTTCGGAAGGGATGCTTAGAGCGCCGTCGACAAGATGTCCTCTCGGACGGGAGCCGCATCGAGGGCTGTCACAAGGCTTGGAATGCTCTGCAGCACGCACAGCCCAGCGGGCTCGTGATGCTGACCGCGCTCAGCCATGACTTCGTCCTCCGACGCAACCTACGTATCGCATTCGAGAGGGCAAAGTCGAGCCCATCTGCTGCCCTTTCTGCACATGGCTCCCATCACCTCCGTCTCTCGAGCGCTATCGCCGACCTCTTCAACCAGCTCCGTGAATCCGAACCCGGGTGTCAGCTTCCTCCCATTGCCCAGCTCCATGCAGCTGACTCGGGCGAGACATTTGGCCTGGTGGAGTCAGAACACTCTCGGACGTTCGGTGGCTTGCTGAAGGAAGAACCAGCCCAGTGCACCATTGGCAGTGGTCCACCCACCTGGGAGGTCGACACGGACAACCTCGCCGAAGAGGCCCTGAGTGTCACTCAAGATGTCTTGTTCAACGAGTGGCACATCGACCCGAAGCTTCTGGACCAGCCTGCCAACCCGTCCAGTCAAACCAGCCCCGCCATGGCCACCACACCTGCCGACAACACCAGCGCCACCCAACGGCGCTCCCGCAACGTACCTGGCAGTGGGCAGCCAGACTCGCTCACTGCCACGGCTGTGTCTGACAGATCACAGGTGACACTCGACTCGTTCTTCAGGATCTCGTCTGCTCCCGACAAAATGCAGGGCCCCACGATGCCAGCGACGAACCCCCCCGCCGAGTCTCGAAGACTGGAACCTGTGCTGCCCGCCCTGCCCACCCTGGACGAGTCCGCCACTGCTGCTAGTCCTCCCAACCCAGAGTCGCATGTGAGCTGTCTGCGACCCGATGATCCGATGACTGCACCGACGGCTGTGCATGGGCCACCACCACCACCACCACCAACGAACCTGTCCACTCGACGGGTTCAGTGCATCGCTGGCAAGACTCGCTCACAGCAGATCTTCTCAATCGCGACAGGAATCCCACCAGAGTCACTCACGGTCAATGGTGAGGACGAGTTTTACCTCTTCATGGAGATGCGAGCCGAGTTTGGGTGGCTGTCGTATCAAATGACCTCACGAAAGTGGGTCGATGCAACGAACGAGTACAACCGGCGACTCGTCCTCAAGCTCGGCCCAGCTGCCACCAAGAAGAACCCTCAAGCCCTCCTTCGGCTACTCAGTCGCATCGAGTGTCGGCTCATCGAGCGCATCGTCAAGGGAGACTACAAATGTGAGTGCGGTGACTCGTGTACTACGTGCTTAGGGCGGGGAGTGTTGCATCATCCCAGTGTGCTGACCTGCCACAACCTCGACAGCCAAACGAAACTCCGAGGTGTTCTGGCGCCGCCACTGCTCTGTCATCCAGCTCATCAAAGTCGATCCCTCTGGAAAGAAGGTGCGTCCGACTCGAGTCGAACGGGTGGCACATGACTCACTCAGGCCCACTCACTGCACTCCTGCCATACCAGCCCCGCAAGGTCCCGACGTGCTCCCGGTGCCAAACATCAGCAAAACCGTCTTTTTCGGACAGCTGCCACAGCCACCACAGTATATTACAGCATGATTACAGCATTACAGTACAACAGTTCGACAGTAGCACAGTCACCCAGCGACACACAGTGCCACACAGTCTGTCACAGTCTTCACAGACTCACAGCGGCACATTACCTCATTAACTACATGAGTTTACAGCCGGGCACATTGCCACAGAGCTGCAGGGATACACTCTCCCACTACACACATATGACACCATATGATACCACGCACGCGGCGTTTGATAAATGCGTGTTGTTGGCGCAGTTGAGCGTCACCGGACTCACAGTCCGGGAGACACCGTTACACGGGGCACTCGTTGTCCTGTCAGAGGGGAAACTTCGCTATGAGATACGACCTAACGCACCTGCACAGGGAAAATCGTGTCCACAGCCATGCTGCAGGACCGACTTGGTGGACACAATGCTGACGACACGCTGATGTGTCGCTGCTCCCTGCGTCAAGTCAAAGACCTCTCCCCGGCCGACATATAGACGTTGTTCGGATTATTCTGGTAAGAATATGAGGCAAGCTCAGACGTGCTGCATAGGACAAATGGTCAACCCCAACAGGGCAATCACGAATACCGCACAGGCACATGTAAGCCAGATGATCATGTTCAGCGAAAATTCTTCCCTCCACGCTTGCCGTACGTCTTCGCGTTTCATGCGTCCAAACCACTTCAAGAAGGGAGACAGCATCCACCAGGTTAGCATCCAGTAAAGGAGAACCCGTCGTCTCCGTGCAGATGTCTCCTTGACAGTTTCAGTGGTCTCGCCCTCCATGGTCTCCCCGGGTAGCGGCTCCTTTCGCCATCAATCCCTCCTCATCCACATGTTGGAACATATTACGAGAGGGGGCGTATGACTCGGTGCCATAGTTCGAATTTGAATCGTCCCGATCGCCCGTCAATCGACTCCTGCCATCGAACTCGTCACTCCGTACCGTCTTCGCTTCGTCATACTCTTCGTCGTATTCCTATGGAAGGACGAGCCCTGACCAACGGCGGGGCCTGATCACCATACATATTCGCATACGTGTGTTCGTCGACTCCAGCTGCAGAGGGAGTCAAATAAGGGGCGTATGGATCACCGCCGGGTCGAACATAGAGACCGGCTTCGACCTCAGCCTCGCGCATTCCGCATTGCATGGAAGGCGGCTCGTGAAAGGAAGACCTGCGCGCGTACAATGAGCTTGCCTCCGGCGAAGTGGGGGGTTCTTACCTTGTGCCGCCCCAAAGCTACATCAGTCTCTCCAAGGCCCAAAGCCACCCTCATCCTTTCAATTTGTTCTGCCGGACTCCTGCCTCTGCCACCTTGCACATCGGATCCCTGTACTGCTGACGAGATTCCTCTGGAGCCTCGCTGACCCCAAACCCGCACACATTCCACTTGACAACCTCAACCAACCCTGCACTGCGAACCTGTCCCTTGACTGATCGTCCCTCGAGCTGGTTCAGGAGTTGGGTCATTCGGGTTGATGCAGAAAACGAACCAATTCTGTCTCTCACAATGTATCAAAGAGTGTGTCGAGGGCGGCGCAGAATTCGCCCGCGATGTAGGGTGTACCTGTGTTTTGGGGCGCGGCGACGTCCTCATCCTCGCACTCTTCTTCAGTGATGGTGGGAGTTGTGCCAGCGGCGGTGTTGTCGTGCGGCACACGATGATTGCTACTTTTCCATCTTGTAGAAGGCGCCCGCATAGGCTTTACAGGTTGTCGTGTGAAAACTATCATGTCCTGGATGAGCTTTTCCTGAAAAAGAGACCTTTGGCAAACGGATTGACGGACCCGCTCCTTCTCCTCCATCGGCAATGCCAGCACCAACTGCCGTACCACGAAGGAGAGCCACGAAATCGGGGTTGAGAGCATCGAGGTTGCGTTCCAAAAAAGCCTTAGAGGAATACGCCACTGGTCCATTGAAATGGCAGATTGTGAACGTCGGAAAGCCCGACCTATCCACGCCACCTCCCGACTTGAAGGAAGAACGGTTGCCCCATCGTTTGGCGGAGCTTCCACCATCGTGCGGTCTGTCTTCTTATGGGACCGGCGAGCTTGACCATCCATGATATGAGTGAGACCACCAGGTCTGTTCTGAAAGAGTCGGACGCATTCTGAGTTATCGAAGTAAGAAATCGGGGGGAGGGGGGGGGGGGGGGGGGGGGGGGGGGGGGGGTGGGGGGGGGGGGGGGGGGGGGGGGGGGGGGGGGGGGGGGGGGGGGGGGGGGGGGGGGGGGAGGGGGACATATTTGGATATACCCTCGGATTGGTATTCGTCGACGTGCGCTTCGAAGAGACGTTGCTGAATGAAATGAATGGTGTAATCGTTCATTGGCGAAGTTGATGCAGAACTGGTCGAGTGAGTTGGATCTGCCTGTCATGTTCTGTGGACTGGGGAGATCGAATAAGCCGATGAAAGTTTCGAAGTCGTCTCTGCAGAGACGTTGGTTGATGTGCTTGTTGAGCC
>JANFAB010000181.1:0-85478 GCA_024613165.1 Pisolithus albus | reverse complement strand
GGCAAGATGGTAGAGGTTCGTATCATCAGTGACAGCGTACGTGTCCCATGTGCTTTGGAAGTCACTCTTCACGACCAAACCTGCAATGGCCCTTGAGAGGTATGCAGCTTCATGAACTACGATGACATGGTAGGATCACGAGTCAGTAAGCGATTACGATTCATGAGGGAGTTATTTACCTGTCCCGTTCAGTTCTTGTATTTGGTAGAAGGCATGAGTGTCGTAGAAAATCGTGCTGTATCCCCAAATAACTGCAGAGCTGTATTTATGGACGTATAGTGGTAAAGGTTGTTCCGAGAACGTGTGCTGCAAAGTGGCAAGACCATCCACAGTGATATTCTGATTGTCTGGCGTCACGAGATATCCAGTTCTGCCGGAAGGTTAGTGGATCCGAACAAACGCCGCAGAGATTGCTGTCTTACATCTGTCCACGAGTGACGGGAATGGAACCATACAAACCGGTCCACCGACACTACTGAGTCTTCCATTATAATATCCAACGTCGGGGTGGAATGTATCAAGCATTGCTCTATGGGAAACGGTTTAGATCCTCCCGGGTTTTTGAATGGGTCTGAACTCACGAGTAACTGTTCAACACCAGCGAATATCCATCTACATCCAGAGTTACGTTGTACCACGTAGATGTGTTATCCCACTTGAAGGAGTTGTTCCCGATCCAAACCTCCTTTGCATCGCTATCCGAGTAAGAGATTTCGCCAACTACGGACGTCTGCACGGTCGTCCCATTGACGTCCGGTATAACCACTTCAATTTTGCCAACGGCAGTTCCTGAGTGAGGTTTGCTTTGGTCGCCGTGGGACCACCTCAGGACGATGGAAAAGGTGCCGTGTGTGATGAATTCCCAATGCTCCCAGCCCGAAGCAGAGAGAGGCTCGATCTGGGGAAGTGTATCTACACTATTCTTGGCAGTGAGGTTCGACGTGGAGAAGGAACCCGAGCAATTGTACAGATTGTTGGTCTTGTACTGGCCATAGTCGGATCCAGGCTGGAAACCCAGTACGACCGGCTGGCAGGCGGTAACGAGAACAGCAAATACCTTGAATGCTCGTATGGGAAGCATTGTGGGTGGCAAAAGCGGGAGGTAGAAATTGTTTGATCTATGCGCCTTAAGACCAGATGGCCTGTGGGGCCAAACGCGCCCGCATTCTGACCGCTAAGGGGCGATGCCACATCTACAGAACTTACAGACCATCACACCCGCTGACATATCCGCCTAGTCGAAGCACACTCGCCAGCAAAGTGTTGGCACGTGATAAGCCACAAGATATGCCCTCCATAAAGCCTGTGTTCAGGGCACTCCGCTGGAACCAGGGAAAGTGACGTACAGTCCTTTTCAAGGTGAGAGCGTCCAATTTCCGATGCTGCTTGTTGGTGAGAGAGGGCCAAAGGAAGGAGTATTATCATCCCAAGAGCGTGGACGGCATTTATCTTGCTGCGTACGGTCTCCGGCCTGCTCGAAGTGAAGAGGCATCTTTCAGTTAGGATAATACTTCTCCCGCAACCCTTGAATTAGTAGCCGGCAGCATACACAGCATCTCCCACAGTGCCACCGGTATCAAGGACGCGCTGACAGTGTCAGGGACAACGCTGAAGTTTCTGAAACAAGGGCGAACGGCGGGGATAACCCACCGCAACATGGTAGCAAGGCGGCTTGATGCTTATTTGTGACTGTGGAGCCCCACAAACGCCTTGAGGGGGTTAAGGACCACTAACGACGTCGTCCATCAATGCGCCTCCGAGGCGCAGTTGACAGATCCAGACTGCACGAAGCTTATCCGGGGCCACATGGTGTGGCTTCGACACACCGAAAGTAAATGGTCAGCTTCGTCGATGGCCAGCCCAGCTGTGTACTCATTAGAGAAGCCAGGTAATCGAGGGGAGTGGAGTACACTTGACGACAGGGTCGTATATATCGTGTGCTGCCAGGTTAAATTTACTGTCGGGGATTATACGATGTACACATACATAACCATAAACAAAGTGCCTCAGACGACCGCACGTACGTGTACGTGCTTGCAACTAAGTACGATCGCTTTCGCAATGTCGCAACGGGTATGCGATTGAAAATGTTACTCTCTACACCAGGGCACGCGAACTTCTGTCAACTGGCACTTCCACGGTTGTCCGGTAAAACTTCGTCGATGCGTCCTTTCGACGTTGGCATGCGATCGCCCCTTACCGGGAACCGCAGTATACTATCTCCTTCATAGGTCCCTCAATCGACGGTGGGGGTTCTTGCAGGTTCCGATTGGCACACACGCTCCTGTGGAGGAGCCGTCGTCTCTTGCTATCGAATTTCGCTGTTTCTATATTGCCGCAGGATGTCCTATGGAACGGTGTCCCTATGACCGTATGTAATGCCTTACCTCTAAAGTACCTCGTTATTATGATCACCCAATCTGACCAGCTGGTGGTTAGGGATTTCACACCCTGGTACACTCGAGCAAGAAGGTAGACTTCCAGTCCTTAGTCCTGTGGTTGTTCGCTACTTCGCCTCATCCGGCATATTCCGACTATTTTCGCAGCAAGCTGGTCATCAACCTAGCTAACATACTTTCTATTACGATTTTAGCGCTGCAGCGACATTGCTGACCTGACGCCGTCTATTGAGTATTATACGACGGCGTTGGAACCGGGTTCCCTTCAATTTGGGCCATCCCAGTACGGCCAACTAGGTATTGAAGTAGACTGGGGTTTTACCGCCTTGCGATCCAGGTTGCCCCATATCCTTGATGATATTTGCAAGCGCCTTGTTTTCCCGTTCCCAATGCACAGAAGATACTTGCCTCAGATCTTGACGACAGCAAATAGCGAATATCATTATTACTGGTCTAGCGACTAATCCCGTTAGGCGGCTCGAGTAGCGCAGAGATGTCGCAGATCTCGAATCCGCCGTTAAGAATTTCCACCTCGCATTGGACTTGCGTCCACTCGGGAACCCGCCATACTTCTAAGCGCTTAGCGATGTTGCCAACGACCGTACAATATGCTACAGTCGGTGCGTGGAGTTCGCAGATCTCCAAACGGCCATCAACCATTACCTCGAGGCACCGGCCCTCCTACCCCCCAGCTATAAGGGTGAGCTAGTACTCTTCCGCAAACTTGGAGATGCCCTATTGCTTCGCCACACTAGATTGGGTGACCTGAAAGATCTGGACGAGGCAATTGAAAAACATCGGCTTGCACTAAGTCTGCAGGACATCCGGTTCTGGCTGTCTTGATACTAAAAGCCTTAGCTCACATCCGGTTCAAGGAGCAGCACCGCTCTATCAGTCTCCACTCTACCATCTATTACTTTGACTAAGCCCTCGTTCATCCCCTGCTGATCTCCCTCACTACGTTTCAATCTTGATTAACGTTGCTTTGTACCACATTTTAGCGCATATGGTAAAATCGCCGACTTGGATAGGACAATTTCCTGTTGTGAGGTTCTGGAGATGCTATCTCCGGAACATCAGGATCGGGCGTCGACGCTACACACACTCGCCTTTACCACTTCGAAGAGGAGGGGAATGAATTCGACATCCAACAAGCCTATCTGCACTGTAGCGTCTCTCAAAGCATGCGCACTTTGAACGTGCCTCAACGAGCGTCATCTGTAACACACTTTGCTCTCATACCGTGGGCTCGGTTTCCCCCTTGGAACGACGCCGAGGGTCTGGAGCCGATTTTCCAACATCTTGGGAGTACGAAAGACATTTGCATGACAGACAGCCCACTCCATGAAGTCTACCCTGAATAGTCAACAGCGCATTTCCTCCGGTACCTTCTCACACAGCGGCCTTCGGAGCTCAAGCAGGCACTGGGACATCACCTGGTGAGTATCGCTCTCGCAGGGAGTACCTGAGTTCCGCACTTCAATGCAGTGGGTCAGGGATACAGGAATCGATAGCCGTTCATTGATGGTTGATGCATATCGAACTGCCATATGCTCGCCGGACCAGCTCGCCTTAAAAACAATGTCCTACAAGTCTTGGTGGAACACCTCATAGTCAGGTTGGCTGATGATGATTCGCTAAGCGCTCTGACCTTCCGGCAACTCGCTGAGGGCATTGACATGCTCGAGCACGCAAGAAGGTTGCTGTGGCCACAGCTTGTGCATGCTATGACCGCCCTGGATGATCTGCGTCTTACGGATACGCAGGAGGCGGAATTAGCTAGTGAACTGGAGAGGTTAATGCAGTGCATGGAAGAGGTGCCTATCGTGTCAAAAAATGTGTAGATCTAAGGCGACAGACATATCAGGCGGGGGCAAGGTTTCAAAGTATTTTCTTACCTACCAGAGTTTTCCCAGCTTCAGAAAAGACCAGCGATCGTCCCGTTATCATTATGACCCCTAGCCAGTGTCTGTACAAAGCTCATACGGTGTGGCTGCTGCCTGCATCCCCTTACCTGTACTTATCTACTTGCAATGTATCGCTCACGGCGTTAAAATAGGAGATCAGCAAGCACGCTGGCCAAGTGCCCCCTAGCACTCGCCGTGGCCAGTGGAAGTGAAGGTGATGACGAGTTTATCGAGAACACCCGCAGCGCGGAGTTTACTCATCGGATCGACGCCGCCACAGGCCTGCACGAAGCACTGGAGGGGGTTAAAAAAACAGTACCACTGTCGCGGCGGATAGCTTTTGTGCATGTTGGTGTACAGTTACCTCGCATTGGATTGCTCTAGAATACTTAGTTTCGCTTTCAGAATGTAGTCCCCATTCGTTAGGGGAGTATGCATGTCTATTGACTGGCGCTCAATGTGACCAGTTATCGTCGAGCAGGGTTTTGCCAATCGCCACGTGTGTGAGTCCTGTCGTTGATAAGACCAAGAATTGCCATTCAATAGCGGAGATTGAGCCACAGTGTTCGCCATGGAAAATTGCTGTATGTTGCTCATTTCCGCTGGCATACCATGTGTTCCCCTCTCGCAACCTTACCTCCACAAGGGTGATAGTTTCCATAGAAACGATCCCAGTATTGTGATCACAGCCCGCGTGAAGCCTGAATCGCGATTATGCTGGAGGCGTACACACGGGAATACATTCATCGCCTAAAAACACAGTCAATCCTCGATCTCGAGGTCGCCGTAAGGCTTCGCCTTGAAGTACGATTCGTCAAAGTGATGTACTCTCACGAATCCATCCTCTCCTCCTGAGGCATAGCACGTTCCAGCGGGGTGCACAGCAATACTGCAATGCAAAGAACGCGTGGTACATATCAGACATAAACTTGTCTGACTCGTTTATGATGGAGACAAAGCCACGTACGTGTTGATGGGCCCAAAGTGACCTTTTACTCGGCCGATCTCCTCTTCAAAGATCTTATGCCAGAACCGGGTTTCGAATTTACCTTGTCTCAGCGATGTCGTCGTAACTTGCATGGCTTCCTGACCTCCTCCTATGAGGATCTGAAAAACCACCAATTGGTGTGAGGCAGTTGAAAGACTCTGAAAATGACCTTACTCACGTATGGCTTGTTAGGTGTCAGTGCTGCACTGTTGAGTGGAGTCTCCGTCGAATACGTCTTCAACACCCGTAGCGTTTTCGTATCGTGCAACTATTCACAGTTTCAAAAGAAAAGACAAATATCGGAATCAGGAAACGAGTAAAACACAAAAAGGAACCAACCCTAGCCGTCTTGTCCTTACTACTGGTAATGAAGTACGTCCGATCCAGAGAGAGTTGGAGATCCGTTACTTGATCCATATGTGCCCGCTCGTTGCTCAGAACCTCCGTCCCGGAAACGACGTCGAAGAGAGCAACTTTTCCGGATTCGTGTCCGGTAACGATCAGGTTGGGCTTATACGTAAACGCACACACCGTCGCTTTTGAGCCGACGGGATGGAACATGTGTTCGGGTTCATGGGGCTCTACAAAAAACGAGGACGCAGAAATATCGTCAGTGGGATTATCATACTGATAATAGGTATAGATGGGAAGGACATACGATCCGTGCCATCGCCGTCGCGATTGATTTTGAAAACACGTACAGCACCTTGGTGGCCCATACGCTGCTCAGTGATGCACACCACTTTCTCGTCGTCATCGCTGAAGGCCACCCGCTTCACAGCCGTAGGGAACTCCCAGACGTACAAGCATTTGCCGTTGGAGACACTCCACAGGCGAAGAGTGTTGTCCGCTGCACCCGATACCAGATACTTTGACTGCGCTATAAAATCCGTGGATTAGAACAAAATTCACGGTCGCGTAATGAGAGGAAGAAAGGATGGAGAGTAACGCACAGTCAACGTCGATCGTCCATACCGTTCCGTTGTGCCCGTCGTACGTTCCCAGTCGCTCGCCATTATGCGAGAACCAAACGTTGATGATGTGGTCTTTTGAACATGAAAACAAGAGATCTCCCTCGTTGTTGAATCGGATTTGCGTTAGAGAACGCTCATGGCCTGCGAGGTCATATATCTGTACACTGTGTGCCTCGCATCAGTTTTGTTTTCGTGCTCACCTTGTAGCAATATGGGTCTCTAAAGACGATCAACGTCAACGCAGTACAGCTAAAATACGACCACTTGCCATGATTTTTTAAAAGGTCACCCGCCTCCGAATAGATCTGCGGTTTTGGTAGAGAGGGTCGGTGAAAATGATATGCACGTGCAAAATAAATAAATAAATAAACTCTAAAAAAACTCCTTTTGCCTCGACGATCATGCCTAAATTTCCGCCAGAACGCGACAACGCTGACGAGTCAAGTTCAGAGGAAGATGAATTCAGTGAACTATCCGGAGACGAACAGGAGGTAATTGCATTGGATGATGTCGAAGACGACGTCGTCGGCGAGGATGTCATCCCAAAACAAAAAGTTGAAATCGACAATACGGTAAGGTTGTCTACTCAATCCTCATATCGGGATCTGACGGTGGGTGACAGGACGCGCTGAGACGCATACGCGAAACGATTCAGTTGGATCCTTCAGTTACCGTGGACAGAGACTCTCGTCGTTACTTATCCCGAAACCATTGAGGTCGACGTCAATGACGACCTGAACCGGGAACTCGCATTGTGAGTGGTCCCCAGCGCTCATGTCGTCGTCATCGTTCTTTTCTAGTCTCATACTGACGGACTAGCCACATGAGCTAGCTACAAACAAGCCCTCCATTCCGCCGAACGGGCACGCACACTAGCAGCAAAACATTCTCTTCCATTCACCCGTCCCTCTGATTACTTTGCCGAAATGGTCAAATCCGATGCACACATGGAGCGCATACGAATGAAACTTTTGGACGAACGGGCAGGGATCAAAAAAGCAGAAGAGAAGAGGAAGGAGCGGGAGGCGAAGAAGTTTGGGAAACAGGTGCAGATCGAAAAACAAAAGGAGAGGGAACGGTCGAAGAAGGAGATGACCGAGCGGCTCAAATCACTGAAAAGAAGTAGGTTTTGTTCCATCCACACCGCAAGAGAGCTGACGGCATTTGATTCATAGAACGCAAGGGCGCACTTGAGAATGCTGAAGCGGACGGAGAGGAGTTCGACGTCGCTGTCGAGGAAGCCATCGGTGACGAACGCTCTTCAAAGCGGCCCAAGAAAGAGGGCGGCGGAAAAAAGATGTCTCGCAGCACACGAGATGCAAAATACGGGTTTGGTGGAAAAGGCCGGAGATCAAAACAGAATACGAGGTCATCTACGGATAGCTTCGTCAGTGGGGGAAGCAAGAAAGGCAAGGGCAAAGGAACCGTAAACAAGCGACCGGGGAAGAGTAAGCGACAGGCAATGAAGAACCGGCGATCGTGACCTCAGCTTCTACTTTCATGTACTCGACATATATAATAGCAATGGATTTGTTGGTCAGTCCGACGTACATATGATGGGTATATCTAAATGCACGTCCCTACCGAAAGGATACGCCAGTCCAGAAAATCGTCTTACCCAAGTGGACTACGACAAGTCTCACACACGACATCTGACCTCTCCACCATTCACCATACCAATCGTCGCACCCAAGCACCATCCCAACTCCGTTCCCTGGATCTTCTTCCCAAGCTCAACTTCTCTATTTTCTCCAAACTCATATCCAAGCACGAGCAACGCATGCATAAAACTCAAGTCGAGACACCACTCCGGTCTTCCTTCCAGCTCCTCCAACACACCGGCGTCGTTCCCCCAGTGCTCGCGCCATGAAAAAGGTCCTGCGCAAACTTGCTTCGCAAGCTGGGAAATGACCGAGATGGTGAGACGGGACCGCGTGCCATTGTCCAACTTCATGAGCGGGGTGATACGGTCGTAGAAGTAGGATAGTAATAAAATCTTTCCCGTCGGGAATGCGTCCAGGAGTGATGGCTGATAGACTCCATCGAATGAGCAGGGTTTTAGCTCACATACGCTTTACAAAAAAAAATAGGATCAGCCCAGCTCGTCGACACAGAATGAAACCCAAGACGTACGCGTCCTTGGCCATGACGAGTTCCAACACCCTCTTACACGCCTCGAATCCACCGATATCCTCGCCTGCCATGACCACCGACTTCGGTTCACCATTCCCCTGGGGTATCTCAACCACCTTCTGAGTTCCCCGCGCCAAGCAAGGATTAGGTATTGTCCTCCCCGTGTTATCATCATCACCGTCCACGCGACCCCTCCGTATCGAATCCATAAACTCCACCAGCCGATGCACGCTCCCTCTCGCACTCATTAGCCCATAGCCCAGATACGAGTGCTGATACAGCACCCTCGTGTTTCCCCCAAACACCAAGTCATACTTATGTTCTCCTTCCAGCAACACTTCCCTCTGTAGCTCGCCCTCGTCATCGTCATCGTCATCCGAATCGGGCCCCCTCTCGGGTTGAAACACGATCTGCGTCGATCCGCCTCCCAGGTCTAGCACGGCGTACGGAGACACACCGGCGGGCGCATCAGCTCTGATCGTGCCCAGCAGATAGTTCGCCGTAATCCACGCATAAACACCTTCGTCTTTCCCATCCATAATCACCACCGCGTCCCGTTCAGGCATCGCAAACCGATATCGCCTCTCCAAATGCGCCCGCACGGCCTCCAAAATCTCCCCACTCTCCTGTGCACCAAGGAACCTCAGTCCAGCCGTCGCTTTCACGGCGACAGGAGTACAATTCCACAACGATTCGGGGACGACGCGTTCCGCTTCTTCAAGTAGCACGTCGAGACTCTCGGCAGCTGCTTGTGGGTTCCTGGCGTAAGACGACAGACCAGGTCGGGTCTGCTTGAAGACTTCGTATTCGAACGCAGGCGTAGGTCCACAGTTGTGGAACTTGTAGATGTGGATACGCGAACCGGTCGACCCGGCGTCAATCATGAGTGCGTATTGCACGAGCGGTGAGGAAGTAGAGTAGGGGGTCGTACAATGCACCGTTTTCAATGGGTCGGGATCTGTTTCTGGAGACGTTGGCACGGGTGTCGGATGGGAAGTTGGGTCTGACGACGGAGGGAGAGCTGGCAACTCGGGTAGTGCTGTTGTGGTGCTGTCGTGGTGCGAGTTGGGTGGTGTCTTTGTAGTGTAGACATCTTCTGGGAGGGGCTGAGGAGCTGCTGGATCTTTGTCGTCGTCGTCTTGTCAGTGCCGGTCGTACCACACCCTAGCCTTCAACTCACCAGCGTAGAGCTCCCCTTTAGGGCTAAAGAGCCAAACGAAAGCGATAAGAACCGTGCATCCCAGAGCAATCTTCTTCCACTGTATTTTTCTAGTCACTTGAGCGGGGCCCACGCCGCTTTCCAGTCGTTCGTAGTTGTTCCTTGGCATTCTGGTGAACACAGAAGTAGCCATTGTTGTGTGTCGAGCGCGAGGCTCACACCCGAGGTCGACAGAGGTAGAAAGGGCAGCTGAACGGTGTCCGCACGCTATGATTAAGGTTGCCAACGAAGTACCAAGTCGGTGGCAAAAACACGACTTTCCATCAAAATTACGCCGTTTCACGTTTGTAGTTGCCTTGATAACATCACTCCATTGAAACTACACCACCAAAACTTCGCTTCATTCGTTGTTTCTAGCATACGGGGAAAAAGACATAGGACATGGACGAATACTGTTAGATGTACTGCGTATTGGAAGACAAATCGAAAAGGATGGGTTGGGGATACGACGATGCTCCTGGCAAGTGAAGTGGGACAACAGGGATGGGTCAAAATGTGTACATGGAGCATCGAAGCAAGTGCCGTTTTCGAGGAACAATTCACAACCAAAAAAAAGGAAAAATGGTATCAACTTGCAGAGCGAAAGGTCAAAAAATGAAAAAGGACAGCCAGGGAACGTTCAATCATGGGTCGGGACCCAAGTCCGGAACCGGAATACCATGGCTGTGGAGCAGTGCGCAGTAGGTCTGCGCACGCGTCTTCCAAATTTCACTCTCTCGCTTATATCGCTCTGCACTTTCTTCCAACTCCCTCTGATACTCTAGCTTGCGTTTCCGACTGCGTCTAGCGGCAATGGTGTTCTGCCGACGCTTAGCCTCGATGGCCTCCTGCTCGGACAGGGTTGGTGCAACATCTTCAGGCAGCTGGTCTTCTTCATTGCCAAACGCAGCTTGGCGGGACCGTTTGCGAGCCCACACCGCAGGGACCGTTTTCCGAGAAGTAGCAGACGGAGTCAAGTATCTGCGGGACTGTGTAGGGGCGTCGACAGGAACAAGGTCGTCGGGTCCGATGTTCTTGCGAGTACCAGTAGCAGCCATCTTCCGCTTGGCTGCGCCAGGGTTGTGTATATTGTCCTCGAAAGGTACTGGTATCGGGGAGTCGAGATAGGGAGTGGTCGGGGAAATTTTATACATAGCGTCAAGATCACGCTCGGTGACAGGAAGGTTAGACTGCGGCTTCGATTGTTCACGCAAGGTATCGTCGAAGTCCCCGAACAGGGGAGGGAACTCCCCAAATGAATCGCCGTCATAATCCCCGAGTAGCGGACTAGTGAAAATATCCGCGCCAAGATCGGCAGAACCGACAGCGGGAGTAGTGAGCATGTCATCGTCCATAGGGGATTCCATCAACGGCGAAGTCAGATACTCGTTCAGATCGTTCGACGGCTGAAGTTCAGGGGTGCCTGACCAACGCGGCATCATGATCAGCTCTCTGAGTGAGCAATCGGATACAAATGACCGACCATTGAGCGCCTGGATTATTGTTTGGATGGCGTCTGAATCCGCTACCTCGCACGGGAGTGGAGGAGGCGCCGTGTCCTTCTGGACACTAGTGGCGCCTTCATCGTCACCGGGCTTCTGGGAGAGCATAGTTAAATAATTCGAGCAAAGACTGGCGAAATCTGGTGCAGATGAGAGATCGTTCTGCGTTAATGCGGTTGATTCTGGTTCCGATCTACGTGGAGTAGCGAGGGGTGCACAAGGCAAATACTGGGGTATCCCATAATGAGCAGCGAGTTCTGATATATTGTGGAAGAATTCGTTGGATGACGTCCGTGGACGTATAGGCGGCTGGTTTATCGCAGCATGGCGAATAGACGATCTTGAAAGTGGAGAACTTTCAAGTGGGCTGAGTGGAGAAGTAGGGTGTTGACCGTTGTAAGACGATGGACCTGGACGACTCGGAGACGAATCGCTTAGAAGTTCCTGCCGGAGAACGACATCTTCGCTCAATGAATATGGATACGAGGGACGTGGAATTGCGGAGTGGGGAAGCGTGTTAGGGCTTGGGTCTGGACCAGGCGACAACGTCGGTAGCCTGGGTACTCTGGAACCAAGTGAGGGGGGAGTCAGTGGCGCGTTCACACGACATTCGCTATCGTTTGTGCCCGTGCGCGGCAAGAGTTCACTGTGACTCGATGAGCACTGATACTGCCGTGACCCCGAAGGAGGCGCCGATGTTGTTCGTGAGTGCCAAGATGGCGACGGACGATACAGATCGGGCGTCCTCTGGGGCGACGTGAGGTCGGAAGATGTCATCGCTGACAGTTTAGCACGGCAGCGGCGCAAACACGCTCTTTTATTTAAGAATACAGGGAACGAATATCGGTTTGCGCACGGTGGTGCCAGGCAGACAGAACACACGTAGGACACAAAGAAGCAGATGCAGATTGAACGGAGTCACTCACGGATAGCTTTTAAGGGTGTTTGTGGGAACGAAGGACGCCTCAGAAGCAGCTCTCCTCGACTGCTCTAAGGTGCCAGGCAGGGGTGGTTGGTGGAGGTCTTGAAGGAAGATGAGAGAGGCGACGAAGTGACTCGATGTCGGTCCTTTATAGGGTCATTTTTTCACTGCCTTTTTTCAATCTCAGCCTAGGAACACCTCAGCCAATCAGAAGGCGGCTCTGGGGGCGGGGATTGGCGATGACTCACCCATCCCTTCGCGGAGATCGAAAATACGCTGCATCGGCACCTTCCTGCCGCTTGACAGGGGAACAAGTGGTCCACGCAGCTGCCTGTGCCCGCAAGCAAATCACTGCGGCTCAGCGTGCAAAGTCAAGGTTCTGTCCCCCCCATCGCCATTTCTGCGACCAGTACGTGTCGACGGCGACGCGTCAGCATACGTGGAACTATCGCGTACCAATCCGATTGGTCAGCTGACGTTGCGCGGGCATTCAGAAAATCACCGGGGTGAGTCATGTGTCTAAGCATCGCCCACTTTTTTATTCGACGGTCCTCATGAATTGAGTTGGGCCCCTTCCAATTGGATCCCTTATCGGATTGCTTGTGTTGACGATGTTCCTTGCGGAATGTACTTCTACTTGACGGATAGCAAAGGCGATGCCCCCAAGCCTACGAGGTAATATCTCCCGGTTTCTTGCCACAAATTGCTGTGTTCAGCGACAGTCACCCGTCATTCAACGCATCGGCAAGTAACTGGGAGCGTTATTGAATCTAACGAAACCTGTGATCATCACCTTCGTACCGATCTGAACTCACATCGGCCATCGAAATTTGAAAGCTCGTTCCCTGCTTCTTCCACGCAATTGGTTCGGGTACTATCGGCTTCCAGTGCTGTGCAAGTAGTACCCCAAGGGAACTCTCTCCATACGATCGAAATCGAAATCCACCGCGGAATGGATTGACCTGTGCATTCCTGTCCACACAACGAGTGCTCCCGGACAAATTCCTTGGGTACAGCATCATGGTTGGGGTATTTAAGAGCGCCTGTCGTGCCTTCCCATTCCAACCCTCACACCAATTCCAAGTAAACAAAGTCTTCTTTCTTACAACATGGGCCACCACCACGAGAGACGCCACCACGAGCAGTATCACGAGAGGCATAGGGGCGCGTACGATGATGTCAGTGTCTTGCGTTTCATGTATTGATCAAACCCACACTGATCGGCGGTCATATTTAGTTTTACAGAGCCCCTCACAGAGCCAAGCTCTCTCACGAACTGATCGCCGCGGCGGCTGCCTACGAGGTATGTACCGTATCGCCAATCACGAGTCTGAAAAAAAGGACGCCGACTAACCAACGTGGATTGATCTAGGCTATGAAAGCTTACAACGATCACGTCGCCAGGGCAGGTCATCCCCCCACCCACGCCAAGGCCAAAGAGATCATGTACGTTCGCATTTATCTCCTGCAGCATGCGCCTGACTTGGTACGCGTGTTTAGCGCAGCCCTGACTGGCATGTACGTCGACCGGTTGATCGAGACGAAAGGCGTGAGTCCCCCGTCCAGCGGACCCTTGATAAGCACCGACAAGTCGTGCTGATTCGTTGGTAACAGCTCGACATGTATGACGAATACCGAGACAGACATCGCCTGAAACAGTATGGTACGTTTCAGTTTATATGCTTACGCCATCGGTATTGATATGACCGTGTCTCGGTTCCATAGCTGAGGGCCATGGACATGGATACGTCCAGCAGATGTACAGGTATTGAGCGCACCCATTGAGCCTACGGACACGTTGTGAACGTCGTATATCCTGACGTGACTCTTTGCGTCCGACATCGTCGTGTGTACATACGTGTGCTTGCACTATTATACGCAAACGTCCATAATAGTATCTGCCTGAATAGACGTTAAATACGAGTTAAGTTTGTCGAGTTCTGCTGCTTTTTGATGGGGCATCATCAGGCCCGCCATACCTGCTAGTCACTTGATTTTGAGAATTTCCATTCTTCCAGTCTATAAGCCGGACAGAGACCTTAGGGCATCCGTAAAACGGAAAATCCGATGTAGTCGACATAGCATCCGTAGTGACTGTACGATTATAGTCTTCTTTAGATCTCACCGGCACCCTCCGGTAATTATGGAATGTTTGATTACCGGTACTGAACCAAATCATCTTCCACCGTTGTGTCGATGCTACTCAAAATCTCGGGTTTTCAAGAATGGGAGTTAACCAGCTTTCAAGCATGGTGAAATCTGCTACTTGCGGGCGCGTAACGCTTGGCTATCCGTTTGAAATATATCAAGGGTTCCATGTGCGTCCGACTTTATTAGCCTTCGAAGCTGCAACAAGACCAGACCTCGCTCGACACCCAGACACACATACCCCACTCTGCGCATGGGTGGAACCCGGTCAAGGAAGTCAACTACGGGGGTGTACATTTGCCAATATTTCTTCGCCGCGCACCCGTTGCCGTCTGCAACTGCATCCGTTTCATGCGAGCTATGTATGTCTCCACCGGTCTCCTAGTACGGGTGTATTTCTATCGACCCCTATTGGTCCGCATAGGTCAGCTGCGTCCGCTTTCGTAACACACTGGTTGCAATGCCAATGGGGGGTGCTTCGCATTCCGGGATATATAGCGTCGTTCAGGTGCATAGCCAGACCGGGTGCAATTCCCCATGACTGTCCTATTTGAGCTTCGATGCAGAGACATGAAGACACACTGTCCGAATCGGGTCTGTCGAATCATCTGTTGCAGACATCAGCTCCGAACACGGAGATGGCCAGTCCTTAACGGGGCATCATACAGATTCAAAAACTGAATAAACCGGTCAGGAGTTTTCTGTCACACAGCCCATGTTACACAGCCTGCCGGTCTAATCCAAGAGCAGCTATGCAGGTCAACAGCGGCGTGCACGTGCATGTCTGACTTCACGACACTGGGCCGGGGAGCATGTCCAGATAAACCGGATGCGAACCTGCCGATAATAATGCCGGGTAATGGTCCAGCCACAGACAGACTGCGGAAATCGGGCAGGGAGGGTATAAGAACCCTCTCTGATCACCAAGACATCGTTATCTCTTTTGATTACAACCACATATCTTCTTTACAACCTCATTTAACATGGGCCACCACGAGCACGAGAAGGCATACAATGAGGTAGGCATGTTGAAACCTCTTGTCGACCATCTATCATGAAATCGTGCTGATTGCGGTGATATCTGCTATGCATCTCATACGTGCAGGTGGAGAATGCCCCCCATCAAGCCAAGCTCTCTCATGAGCTCATCGCTGGAGCAGCTAGTTTTGCGGTGAGTAGTCGAACCAAGAAATCCTTCTATCGGGAAACTGATCTGTATGGTCGTGCATGCAGGCCATGAGGGCATACGATGCGCACCTTAAGAGCAAAGGAGAGCCTGCCAACCATGCCTTGGCTAAAGAATTGATGTATGTTTCTCTGTCCCCCACTTGGCTTCATTTTTACTGACTCCGCATGCACCCTGCAGTGCTGGATTCGCAGGGGCTGCTGTTGATCATTTCGTCGAGACCAAGGGTGTGAGTAATCTGTACCACTTACTCAATTCTTGGCGGTCTTGCTGCAAGAGGTCCGCATGCCATCTTGCCGGAATCCATACCACCAACACTTACAGGATTACTAACTGCCCTCTGATTTCGCAGCTCGACAAGTACGACGAATACAAGGAGAAGAAGCGTCTCAAGGAGCAAGGTATGTGTTCTTATCTCCGAAGATCATACCATCAACTCACCTTGTCGGGTTGACTGTCTAGCTGAGCAGCACGCGCATGAGGCTTTCCGAGCCCGCCAAGCCGGAAACTGATTGTGTATAACACCTCCGATGTGTTCCAAGGACTCTACGTCGTTGAAGTCACAGGAAGTTGTGTGTGTATATTTTAACATGTAAATGACTGTTGTTGGGCTTCCGTGGGCCCCTTGTCTAGAATTAAGAGGTTGCTTATCGACTTCCTGCGGGATGAGACTTGGAACATACGAGGAACTACAGTCGTCAGTGCCTTTCAGCTCTTTACTGGTCCAAGCATGGATCTCAGCATGTATACCTATTACCAGTAACCACGCCCGTTCCAAATCACAGGCAAGGTCGCCGGAGCGAAGGAAAACACTGCTTATCTCAGCGAGGTTTGGTGATTTTTCTGAGACGATCGCCACCGTAAATATGTGAGCGGCGTGCTGTCCCTCTTTAAACCGAATGGACCGACGGCCTCAATTACGATTCAAGTCATCCGGGGAGATATCGAGAATATGTATTTTTCTAACCTCCATGTCTTCCCAGTTCCCGCCGCACGGGCTCCGACCGTATAGGTAAAGGATCGCCACGTAGTTCTTACTCTTTGTTTGAAGGGTCGTATCACGAGGGTGAGTGCACGACAACGTACCATATAGGACTTGCTGAGCATCAGATGATCGGCACCACTATGACGGCTAAGTACAGTGGCGACTGGAAGACTGCGGGTATGACAGGTACAAGGATACGGTGAAATAAAGGGCATCATACAGCATGCCTGCGACGACAACCACCTTGATAAAGAAAACTACATACACGATAAGACCGTCTCAGCACAACAAGAGACAGAGAGGTCCTCGTTCCACATACTCGCCACTTATGACCAAAATTTTCAGTCGATTATTCTAGCCCGCGAACCGTTCCAAGAATAGCGCCGACTGGCCAACTCTCACCTCCTTCCACTTCAGATCTAGCCAGGCGCTCGTGGACTTCGATGTTCGCTTTACTCTCCGCGCTGACTGGGTACCTCGCGTCAAGAGGTGGCTCTCACCAAGTCAGGTTATATGAACCCTGCTCTAAGCGCTCATAGCGCTTCACTCTTAAACTTTCCGTGCCTCATTGCAGCAGGGCACTCATAAGAGGGATGAGCTCTGAAAACTTCTTCCCCGGTTTCCTCTCGGAGCTGATCCACTCCATATTATCTTAGTCCCCACATCCTCTCTCTCTCTCATTTACACTTGTCATGCCCGGGGATCACAGATCACGAATCACGTCCGATGTTTACAGGATAGACGAGTCGAACCGAGACAATAGTATCATCCCCAGACGAACTCGCAAACGTGCGTCACAGACCCACAGCTCTTGCCTTCTTATCGCCCATTTCTTCGTCGTCCATTCTCGGGATTCTCGACATTGCTATCAGTCATGTATCTACTCTTAATTGGCACCCCGTCGTTGGAGAGATTTCTGGAAATCATTGAACAGGAGGACGATGCGCAGTGGAAAGAACTGAAGGGGCTCCTGATTGATAGAACATCTAATATCAATCTTGTTGCCTCTCTGGCACTAAGGTTCGTCTCACCCTCATCCTTGTGACACATGTCCCCTCACTCACTCGCTCTTCCGTGTCCAATCGCAGCACGTGTGCTTCGTTCCTCACCACTAGCGGCCCGACAGATATCGCGAATTGGGGTCATCCTTTTCCCTACCTATGTATATTAGCTGGCAGTGTGTTTGCGACATTGTCTGTTCTGAGCGGTGTTGGTCTCTTAGGGTTCATCAATACCATACGACCTGATACTGTCAAAGTATGTCTCAAACTCCCTTCTTCCCTCATCGTGAGAGCCTGTGACTAACGTCATGCTACTCTTTTGACGTCTCATGCGCCATGTACAGGAAATGCAATCTAGCAATGTGAAGTTTGCATTGACGGTTATATTACTGATGATGCCATTTCTCTGCTTGTTCGCTGCTGGACTTGCATCTGTCACAGGATGTCTCGGCGCAGTTTGGTTCGGAAATAGCACATGGGCAAGGACGGGCGTCACAGTTGGGTTTTCATGGTTCATTACTATGATATTCGTGATATTTGGTTCACTTTATTGAAAGGATCTTTTTTTGAGGGAGGTTAACATTCATTTGCGTTCATTGGCACTCACTGGCATTGCTGATATTTACTGGACATGTGAGTGGGATAATTGACATTGGAATTGAGATCGTCATGTTGTGGGTAATGCATTGACATGGGTAGTGTTGTGCTGGACCGGCCTCAAGCTTCAAGCCAGGCCAGGCAGTACCCTCTAGACCAAGCTAGGCCTAACCCTTGAGAAGCTGTGAGCTGCAGCTTCCAGCAACGAGGACAGCACATTGAACTGACAAGGCCCTCGTGATTTCAATGATCTCGAAAGGAACGGACCTACCCAGGAAACACGTCTTGGCAGGCCCGGTCAGTCCAACGAGAGGTAAAAAGGACTTCGAACCAGACATGATAAATAGAGTGCCGTAGGTGCCTAAGGGAAACATACCTATGAGTAAGTGCTAAATAGTAACCCAGTACAATCTTCAAAGTATCGCAGACGCCCGCCATAATGTAACAAATTTCAAGTCGTCGTAATGACATCACTGCGGAACGAGTTTTTTGGCGCATCTGAAAATGGTTGGATTAATAGTCATAGTACGACCATATCCCGAGGGTACGCAGTCATAATAATACCTTGGATTATAGTAGGTAAGTGTTCTCGAATCAGACCATATTCTGGTCGGATTGTGGACCTATCCCTATGTAATACGGAGCTTGTAGTTGATATTGCTTCGGATTACAGTCGGGTTATAGGATATTAGCTTTCAGTCACCTCATATTAATGTTCTGATTCTCATCGACCTCACTCGGGCTTTTCTTGTTCCCTAGCCCGTTCTATTTTCTCCGCAATCAAGAGTCGCTCGCGCTCCTCATGAGACATGGTGGTGCGTTCCTTCTGGAGCGTTAGCCGCATGCTTAGCAAGTGCTTTGGGTGAGTTCTCGATCCATGCGACCCACCACCCCTCGTCTGTCTCGTCTATATGCGCAATGCCCGCCCAGCCGAGGTGTTTGGCAAATTCGGTCGGCGGGTCGCGTTCATGTGGACATGTTTGTTCCGGATAAGATCCTGGTATACCCTGTTCGCAAACACCCTCTTGGTTCCGAATCTGTTGAATTTAATTTGACATTAAGAGCCGTCCCTTCATTGTTCGAACAGGCGTACTTACCGTCTAGACAGTAGCTGTATAAAGTCATGTTGGAATTGGGAGGAGAAATTTGCGATATGTCTTTCGGCATGCTCGCCAACGACGAGCATGCGACGTACATGGGCCTCGGACTGTGCGTGGCACTTGAACCGGTTCTCGTCTCGGTACTGTTTCTGGCAGACCTATGTAGCAATACCGCCGTAGGCGCTGCAGGCCTTTCGGTTTCGTTGTATTCGCCAGATACTTTGGCGTTCCGACTGTCGTCTGGTGTCAGCCCAACCCAAATGCAATTTCGAGAACGTACCTTCTGCGCGGGGCATCTTGGGCCGGTGCACCCGTAGACCATAAAGTGCCCCCTCACGGAGTTGTCCGTTCAAGACAAGAGTATTGAAACCCTCGAATGTCTCCAGCTCTGCTTCAGTGGGTGGGTCCTCGTAACGTGCTCGAAATGGAGAGGCGAGGTCTCGTATCAGCTCCAGAATCGGGGAGGGTTCCGTGAGCTTGAAGTCCTTGGGGAGATAATCGCCCGATCTGAACATACATTCCTTTACAGCTCCCCCCTCTTCGCGGCCCGTGGTATCCTTGAAGCTGTCGTCGTACAACGGTGACGCTAAATGTGCACGCTTATTTCTATCCATCGGACTCGGCAGGTAAGACAAGACAGTCCATCCATGCTACGAAAATTGACTATTTAATTTGACGAGTCAGATTTTTGCTACGAATATTGCCTGTTAGACCTCCAAGGTCGGAATATTTGAGCTTAGACCCTCGGATTATCCCCCTCTAAAAATCGTTTCCGCAGTGATTCTGGCAGAACATTTTGAACCAGATTCAAATGCTAGGAAGGTGGCTTATGTAATATTCGCTGCACCACATGACCGACGACGCGACGCCGAGCGGCGTAACCGACGGCTACTCATTATGTACGCTACGGAAACGGGTACAGCTCGAAAACTGCAGATCGCATCTCAAGAGAAGTCGTAGGGCATATTTCGAATGCCGTGTGGCAGCATGGACCACATATATACCCGTATGCACCTCCACTCATGTCGATGGCCGTCTCACCACGAAACGCGCAGGAGGCTTTATATCAGAGACTCTCGTCTTGTTCGTTGTCGCGACTACCGGATCAGGTGCTGAACCGCGCGCGATGACACCGTTATGGAACTTACTTCTCAGGTCACATCTACCTCACGACCTGTTCGAAGACTTGGACTTCTCTGTCTTTGGACTGGGCGACTCTGCATACGAGAGATTTTGCTGGCCTGCAAAGAAACTTTCTAAAAGATTGCTGAGTCTTGGAGCTCGTGAAATCTGTCCAAGAGGTGAGGGTGACGACCAACACCGACTCGGGTAAGTCATTCGTCTATCCATGTCCTGTACACTAAAATTGCAGTCAGTTTAGACTGGTGCACTAGAACCGTGGATAGAAAACTTATTAGAAACGTTATTTCGTTCCTACCCCTTGGATCCGGACGTCGGAAAGCTTCGCCCTCCCAGTAAACCCCCGCCTCGTGTCATTACGACGGATGTGGCATCTGCGCTGGAAACTCTCGAGCCGTACGGTGCCGATCCGAACTACTTTGGTGTGATGGTGCGTTGCAACCGTCGAATCACAGCCGAAGACTGGTTCCAGGATGTACGCCACTTCGAGTTCGTTTCAGATCGGCGTATTGAGTAAGTCTTGCCTCACTCAATATATTCATTTAAAGTAACACGATAAGGTACAACCCTGGAGATGTGGCCGCAATACATCCCATTGCGACCGGCGCGGAAGTCGACAAGTTTTTGTTATTGATGGGTTGGGCAAATCTTGCTGATGTGCCTTTCTCAATATTGCACAGTATGCGTGGTGCGTATCCTTTCTTGCATTCGATTACCATTAAAATCCTAGTTTCAAGACCAAACACTACCTGACCGTATACCACGCGTTACAACGCTTCGAGTTCTTTTTACCCATCACCTTGACTTTAACGCCGTTCCACGTCGATCATTTTTCCAGATACTTCGGTGTTTCACAACAGATGACTCAGAGCGTGAGAGACTGGATGAATTTCTGTCCCCTGAGGGTGCGGTATGTCTAGTCGCGTGTGCTGGAAAATACGTATTCAAGACAAATTGCAGGATGAACTTTACGAATACTGTCAACTTGTCAAACGCACGATCCGCGAAGTGCTTTCCGAGTTCCGATCAGTACGCATACCACGAGACTACATCTTCGACGTTTTCCCTCCTCTTCGGCCCCGTCAGTTCTCGATTGCGAGCTCCGCCAAGGTATGTACCTCCAGGTCGAGATTTTCGAGTGAGCTCGAGGTGTGAGCAATTAGTGTCACCCCCACGAAATCCACCTCTGTGTTGCAATTGTGAAATACCGCACAAAACTCAAGGTGCCCAGGAAAGGCATTTGCACGTCATACCTTGCCAACTTGAGACCAGGTAGGTGGGCAAACCATGCGTTCGCGTGATTACTCATGGCAAGGTTTCCAATGGCTGCAGGTGATCAGTTACAAATAAGGGTAGAAAAGGGCGTCATCAAGTTGCCCGACGATCCCCATATACCCGTGATCTGTGTTGGTCCTGGAACGGGCATTGCCCCCATGCGAGCAGTAATAGAGGACCGCATAGACGCAGGGTCTAACGGTACGAAAGATGACCAGGCCTGCACTCAAAATCTTAGTAATCACACTACATATCCTCCAGCTACGACCCTTTACTTCGGCTGCCGCTCAAAGCACAAGGACCAGCACTACAGCACTGAATGGGAAACATATGCGGAAAGTAAACGGATCACGTACCGCGTGGCGTTCTCCCGGGATGGTCCCGAAGGAATGAAAAGAACATACGTCCAAGACCTCATTCTGAAGGACAAGGATAGTATTTGGAACCTTCTCAATGACCAACGAGGGACTCTTATCATTTCTGGGTATGCCGTACGCATTTCCGTTCCATGCCGTGTCTGATGCGAACCATAGATCATCGAATAAGATGCCTGCTGCTGTTCGCAGAGCTATTTCGAACATTGCAGAGGATTGCGGGAAGATGCTGAAAGAGGATGCGCTGAAGTTCGTTAATGACATGGAAAGGGAGGGGAGATTGATCGAAGAATGTTGGAGTTGATGGTATGTCTTGGGATACTTGTTCGCCTCGTACATGCGAGGCAAAATCCTGCAATGTCACATGGATGGCAAGCTGCTACCTTTCATCGTTCACGCTGAGTGCACGAATCGTGGCAGCGGCGAGCATTATAGCGTGTTCTCGCTACTTATCTACCCTGGCAGGATATTCGACACATGGCATTCGTAAAGAGCATGTCGAGAAATAGAATAATAGAAGAGGAAGGCTCTTTGTCGCAGTGTTCTCGAGCGCTTATGAGCGATTCAAATTTCTTCTACGCTGAAAGGCGTAAGGATAACAAGGTTGCCCAGCGATCCACGTCGCACGACAAGGATACGGGAATGATGTCCCCGTTGTGTCGGAGGTTGGTTCTTAGCGCAAAGGCAAAGGGGAAGCAACAGGCCGTCGATCCTGGGCCAAATGGCCCGCCTGACCTTCGAGAACTGACAATCCGGTTTACGGAGGGCATGCCGGGCCTCGTCCTACACATAGTGGAGCAGGACAGTGTACGACATGTCAAAGCCAAGGTACGCACTATCGCACTTCCTTAGCTGATCCAGTCTATAAAGGCACTGTTTCGTGGACCAGATAGCCATTGAGCGCCCTCAACTCACTGATCGGAGACTCAGACTTATCCATGCAGGTCGTCTGCTGCTTGATGGTATCCGTCTGCACCCTTGGCTTACCGCGCTGGAGGAGAAATAGCATAATGTGACCTCGACGGGTGAAGAATCCCACCTACCAGCACAATCATCGATGATAACGGGGTTGCACTGTTCCGTGGGCCCAGTGATTGAGCGGGGTACCGGGTCGGAAGAATCCCCCAGGTGTCTCTTTTCCAGACTTGACCGTTATAAACGGGGATCTGTAGGTGGCCCAGATACAACCCTTGAGAGGTTTTGACCATCTGGCAACAGCTGGATTTTCGGACGAGGATAATGCCAATTTCAGGAGACAGTTTCATGGTCAATCTTCTGCCAACTGTCTTGACTTGGCCCTGGAAAACAACGACGATTGTATGCCATTCCATTCTGAATGCTACTTGTCACTGATTGATACCATTTGGAAGACGACTAACCCGCGCGTGCCCTCGAAGAGCAATGGGTAAACTCCCTGGATAACGGAGGAAATACACAACTTGCCCAATCATCATCCCAGGTGGTGGTTATTCGGGGTGTTGTACTTGTATTCTTCTTCCCCGCCATTCCCTTTTTCTTTCCGCGTGCCAGTAAACCCGAAGCATTTTGGGATGCATCCAAGTGGAAGCAACCAAAGGTGTCATATTCCCGTGAGCTTCCCATAATAACCGTCCACCCTGATATTCGAACGACGTTGACATGATCTTATGTAGACGCACGACGCAAGTTGGCATTGTCTTTGGGTTCCTTGTGAACCTTCTGTTCGGGACGTGGAGATATCTCCTAGATCCTTCCTGATCCCAAAATTGCGTTCAAGGTTTGTGTTATCGGACATGCCACATATCCTGAACGATACCTGGAACACTCGGGTCGAACTTCGATCTTCTGAGAGTGGGTCGTAATGGACAAACAAGTGGAGGTTCGTTGGTGGGGAAGTACGATGATCTATTATCATATCCCGATGCGTGAAATCCACGAGTACACCTTTTCGGTTCTCAGCGATCTGAGGGTTTGATCAACGTCTTAGGTGGAAGTCGCATTAGTTGGGTAGGTCTGCCCATCGGTAGCCTGGAACGACAGATCCGAGATTCCAACCAGTGTTTGTGCCCCCAAAGTGACATACGTCGTTTGCTCGCAGGCATGAAGAAACTAGAAGTCAAAGTACAAGTCTTCTGTTAGTATCCTGAGTCTCAGTTTCTCGTGCATGGCGACTCGTTGGAGAGGAAGCGAACACATGTGCGATTGGTGATAAGAGTGTGATCATCAACCGAACGCGATGCGCGTGCCCGGATTTTTTTTTCCTTCTTTTTCTTTCTTTCGTCCAGATACCAATCAGCATCGGCTCTTTGTCTAAGACGACTCGCGACTCGTTCTTTATATCCCTTTTTCTCTCTAATCGACTCCTAGCACAAGCATCTTGTAATCCCTGACCTGCTCTCTAGGCAGACGACATGGACTTGCAGGCTCTTGCAGACTTGTTCGCCACTACTTATAATGCTGACCCGAACGTGCAAAAAGCAGGAGAACTCCAGATCCGTAAGGTGCGGCTGGACGGTACCATCGAATTCTCCTCTCGAACTAATTACGAGGACTTCGGTTTCCAGATCGGTGCCCAAGAAGGCGTGATTTCCGCCCTCTTGGAAATCATCGCATCTGATAAGGTCGATCTGTAAGTACGCAACGGATGTATTCGTGCATCCCTTGACGACGACGATATCGCAGGGCCACTCGTCAAGCGTGTTCCGTTTACCTGAAAAACCGCGTCCACACCTCCTACTTCATCGAGCCATCGCGCCAGCGACCCGAACAAACCCCGGCCATCGCACAGTCTGATCGGGATGCGCTGAAGGCCTCCATCCTCCGTCTCTTGGCCGCGTCTCCGTCGCGTGCTATCACCTTGCAACTCGCAGCTACACTCAAAAATCTCATCCTTCACGACTTCCCAGACAAGTGGGCGGATTTGCTTGAGAACGTGAAAGCACTCTTGAATAGCGGAGATATTCGCGAAGTTGGCGCAGGATGTGTCGCTGCGTTGGAATGTGTCCGTGCATTCAGGCGAGTCCCGATTCCTACTATCCACCAACACGGTTGAATTTGACATTTCTCCCATTTGATGACAGATTCTCCCAAACCAAGAAAAATGTCCTTCCCCATGTCGTAGAACAACTGTTCCCCACCCTTGTCACGATTGCTACGGGTATGCTCAATACGCCACCGAGTTCCGCGCAGGAGATCCCAACGATGTTGCACCTTATCGTGAAAACATACAAATCGTCTATCTTCGTCAACCTGAGTGCTCATCAACAAAGCCCAGAGTCGCTAGTCCCATGGGGAAGACTCTTCTTCCAGATAGTCAACCTGAGCATCCCACCGGAGGCTGTTCCAGCAGACGAAGAAGAACGAGAACACTGCGAATGGTGGAAAGCTAAGAAATGGACATATGCCACCCTTGGAAGACTGTTCCACAGGTCAGCACTTACTACTTCGAAATCTAGGTTTCAGCTGAGTTTGCAAAGGTTCGGAAATCCTTCCCAACTCCCATCTCCCATGAAAAAAGAATACGCAGCATTCTCCCAACACTTCGTAACCTCTTTCGCTCCTGAAATCTTCCAGGTATATTTGGTGCAGATAAATCTTTATACCTCTGGGCAGACGTGGTTGTCGAAGAAGTGTCTCTACCATATCCTCTCGTTCTACACCGAATGGTATGCGTATTCACTCTCAGACTTGACCGTGACTCACCATATCTCAAGCATCAAGCCAAAGGCTACGTGGGCCCTACTGAAACCACAAGTAATGACGCTGGTCAGCAGAGTGGTCTATCCCCAGCTCTGCTTCGACCATTCAAGACAGCAGTTGTGGGAATCGGATCCCGTTGAGTATGTCCGAGCCTCCGTTGGTAAGTGAATCTTTACTCAGAAATCGTTCGTTTTTCTTGAGCTCGCTACGTCAGACGAATACGAAAACTTCGCCTCCCCGGTGTCTGCAGCAGTATCATTCATCTTGTCCCTTGCTAGTAACAGAACCAAAACGGCATTCCGACCGATGCTCGACTTCATCTATAGCGTCCTGAGCTCGTGCGTTTTCTCTGGTTGTTATTTGTGGATTAAGGGCAGCGGCCCCTGACCTGCACTTTGCAACAGCAACCCCTCTCCTCCCCAGAGGTTCGGCGTGTTGAGCATGGCGGCCGCTCTCGGTCCGTTCATGATGCGACATCCAGACGTGAGGGGAAATATGGAGCAATTTATGGTTCAGCATGTACTCCCAGCGTTCAGCGGCGAGCCATACTTGCGAAGCATCGTGAGCCCTGCCTTTGGCCGTTTCGCCGGTTTACGGTGCTCACTGCCACTTTCCAGGCATGCGACGTCCTCGGTACTGTGGTTAAGAACGGCATGCAATGGACCAGTAACGAGGTGACGCAGTTACGGTCAATCGAGGAGCCCTTCATAATTACACCTTCCTTTTCGTAGAACCTTGAGAGTCACTCGCGTGCGGTAGCTATTGCGCTGGATGATCCGGAACTTCCTGTTCGTGTTCAAGCAGCCTTGGCCCTTACCAAGATGGCGGAAGCCTATGACTCCGGTGAGTAGTCTGCAAATTGATGTCGCATCGGCTCGACAATCTGTGTAGTTCGAGATGCCATAGCCCCGCAAGTCGGGAAAGTCATTCAAGGTGAGCAAAACGTCCCATTCGCTTTTTGCGCTAGCGACATTAACGACGTTGTCATCTAACAAAGATCTCTTAAAACTTTCCGATGAAACCGACCTGGACGTTCTCAACAACTCCATGGAGGCCATGGTTGAACGTTTCCAGGACGAGTTACTCCCTGTCGCAACACAGTTAACCGAGAGACTGGTGTGTATCATGTACGTCCCTCACCAAGAGAGGATAATGACAGGTTTTGCAGTGCGAGTCTTATATGCGTCTTGCGCGGGAGGGCCTCGCACAACAATCAAATGAAGTAGTTCCTGAGAGTATCGATGTCGACTCTTTGTTATCCGAAGCAGAGGATGACAAGGTCTATGGAGCTATGGGTGTTGCGAAGACTATTGGCACTGTAGATCCTTTCCATTTTCCTTCCGTTATACTGGCCATGACATTCTATCATCTAGGTCGTGTCTGCGATCGAATCTGCCACGGATACTCTGATGCGAGTTCAGGAAATTATTATTCCGATTATCCGCTTCACCCTCGAGAACAAACTCATTGGTATTTGTTTTCCTCGTATCTTCGATGTGTATCTCATTGCATGTGCAGAATTATTCGACAACATGTTCGACCTCGTGGACAGTCTGACATTCAGGACCCACTTCATCTCGCCCAACATGTGGCCGATTTTCGAGCTAACGTACGAACTATTCAAGTCTGACGCAGTAGACTTCTTAGACGGTGGGACGCACCCTGTTCGCTTGGGAGTCGTTTTTAACGTTCTACATTGGACAGAAATGCTACCTTCTCTGGATAATTTCCTGTCATACGGAGCTGATGTTTTCAAGGAGCGTCGTGATTATTGTGCTAAGGTCTTCGACATCTATCAGACAGCTATGGCTAGCGAGCACCTCGGCGACAACGATAAAATCAATGCGTGCAAGTTGGCAGAGTCGATTTTACTTAACCTTCAGGGTCACGTAGACGATGTAAGTCTCCAATGATAGTCCTTCAAACGCTTTCATACTTACGTTCACTTAGTTATTGCAAGACATCATTAAAATTGCCTTCGACAACTTGGATGGTGGAAACTGGTTACTCCTTCAAGCTCGCAAACCTGGAAGTCCTCATTAACACTGTGTACTACAATGCTCCGGCTGCATTGCATCTGTTGGAGCACTACAAGCCAGGCTCTTCTCGCGTGTTCTTCGACAAGTGGTTCGCCATTATCAATGTCGATAGCAAATTGCCTACGGTACACGATAAGAAGCTGAGCATCCTTGCGTTGTGCAAGTTGCTTGAGGTCGATATCTCTGTCGTCCCTGAGGTCCTCAAGGTCGGCTGGCCTGGCATTGTCACTGGCGCTTTGAATATCTTCAAGGGCTTACCTCAGGCTGTAGCAAGTGCGTACTTTTCGATGCTTACGTGCTCGTTAAATTATTCATGTTTTTGCTCTTCTAGAACGTAAAGCGCTGGAGGAGAGGCTCGTCGACGAGGAAGACGATGTTGACGAAGATGACTCGAGGTACTTGAACCTTGAAGGAGAGGAGGACGGTAGGGATCCCGCGAGTTGTTTGTCACATCTTATGGCTTACGAACATCAGATGACGTGTGGGATGAGGACTCTGCGTACCTTGAAATGCTAGCCGCCGAAGCAAGTTAACCTCTGCCATTCCCCACTGCGGTGACTGATTCGTATCATTCGTAGGGTGCCCGCTTAAGGGAAATTTCCGAGAAGCGCGCCATCGATGTCGCGGACGTATCCGACGTTTCAGAGGAATCAGAGATCGAAGAAGAACTTGGCTTCGTTAGCTTGCTCGATGCCATTAACCCCTATGTCATGTTCAAACATGCTCTAGAAAGTCGGTAAACGCTGATTTCGTACCTCATTCATCGCTGAAGCGGCCCCTGTAGATCTGCAAAGGAAAAATAGCGCACTGTACCAGGCTGCCACCACGATGTTGACTGTCGAACAGCAAACTGTTCTGATGGAAGTCATGGCAGTAGCCGAGTCCCAAAACACCACAGAATGAAGAGCACGTGCAATGTTGTTCACGACTTCTCACGATGATTTGATGTAGCTAGCTCCTTATTTCCCTTGTCTTTCTTCACTGGTTTCCACGATAATGCCAGAACAGTAACGTGAGGCGAGATAGCATTTGACTTAATGGTGCTAGGCTACTCTGATAAGTATCACGGGAGCCATCAGGTACAGTGCTACGCCAACAGAGCCGCATTGAGAAAAACCAAACCAATGGAAGGCGTTGCGGCTGTAGCTTTCGCTTACCTACACAACGTTTGTGGAATGAGCGTGATGCATAATGGGCGTGATAAGCTCAAGGTTGCGTGGCATTACAGGCTTGCGCACCTGCTAGCGCTTGACGGACCCAGAAATAATCGATAGTGTGTACACAGCGACATGGCTGAAACGCGCACGTCACCACCACACGCGCGTTTCACTTGCGTCGCAACGCCCCGTGAACACAAACCAACTAACAGTGTGATCCCGCAACCGATGACTGCAACCAACGGGTCGAAGACCAGTTACTGTCGTCACATTCAAGCCCAAGTGCTATGGCGTAGTGTTCTCCGGCGTCATGCTCGGAGATGGAATGAATGCGAGCAGCCCGGCGAAGCCACCTAAAACAGGTTCAGAGTACGTCTCATGTCACCACAGTCGCATACATTGTATCTCCGGAAGAGACCGGCGAATTAGAGAAAACAAAGCAGTGTCTTTTTTTTTTTTTTTTTTTTTTGGAAAAGAGAAGGAAAAGGCAATAACTTATAAAAAAAACAAGGCAGTGAAGTCCTATGACCCCCAGCAACGCCTCGGACCGTAGCCGACTCGTAGGTGGGAACGCGCAAATGGGTTCATACCGCCGGACGTCAGACTTTGGGAAACGGACGGGCAGCGTTGGATCTTCAATCGAGAATGAATAAGTCGTACTCGTCGAAAGCGTCCCAGAAGGGAAGAATTCAGGGGGAAAGGTCAAGAGGGGTCTTTTGGTGGCAACGAGAGTACAGCATCTTTGATAAGTGCTCAGGGTCAAGGCTCGGTGTAATCCTGTTTTCCCCGGAGTCTAGACGGCCGTGATACTGTACAGATTATTTGGGCCAATGAGAATGGGTACTTCAGAATTCACCACTGTTAGATGTCAAGGACATTTTACACACGGATTGATTGGGAACCGCTGTGCTTCTGAACTGGCAATGGCATATGGCATCCCCAAAATCTGAAACGAGCTTACCGATCAAAATTGCATCGCTAACCAGCTTTTTCTGAGGGAAGAAGGAGAACCTAGTACCCAACGTTGCGGCTCCTCCACGCCTCGACTCAGGCACTGTGAAAACGAGTGTTCACTTCAAACGATTATCGGCGGCGAGATGATGTAGACGCAGTTGTACGAATTCTCGACCTACTGGGCTTCTTGCTCAGCAGGGGCGCTCCACCGGTGGAGCTCGAGCTCGCCATGACCCTGTCACCGCTTTTGCCACTATCTCCAGATTGCCAGTGTCCGAATTTCCTCCGAATCGCGTGAGTACCACTTTCGAGATACTCAGCTCTGCTGACAAGGTGGGCAGCGATATCAGCCGATCTGACGAATTCCAGAGACGAGCGATATGCTTCAGTTACAGCGCTGACCAATAATCCATGTTAGCCGCTAGGCTGTGTGCAAAGTACCAAATAGCGTATACGACGAACTCTTTGGGACGGTAGATTTGTACGTCGCATTCGACGGGGGCAAGGCTGCGTAATTCGGTCATTCTATAAGGATAGTTAACTTTTTAATTTCATAGTCGCCAATGGTGCAGGCTCACAACCGTTCATAAAATCCAGGGAACTTGGTATTACCGCCGATCAATCCAATGTTCGCCCAAAACATACCCTGGAGATCTTCTGCCAGCAGCGAAATGGAGGCCGCAATCGAGTTCGGTAGTCCGGATTGCTCCAGTCCTGGGAACCATGATAACGCCGTGCAGAGCCAAAAAGGTAGTGAGTCGATAAGGTTTTACATGAATGCGGCGGAGCGCACCGATGTCGTCGGGGCGAAATAGGAGTTCTGGTATAGTAAACCGTTCATTTTCCATGACTAGAACTTGGTCTGTAGGGGCCAGTTCGTATCCTGGCTCCCTAACTGCGCCGCCTGTGTTGATCACGTAGCTAGGTAATATGTACTCCAGAGCGATTTTACTCTTCTTCGGTTTCAACCTTGAAGGTATTTCGACTTGCCAAACCTGACAGAATGGAAACGGTTGTGACGTACCGGCATGTCTCCAGGTCGGCGAAGAAATTCGTCGAGACATAACAACAGGATTCTTTAACGTGATTTACGATGTATGTCTCGTCCATCATGTTCCACTGTCGGTAAGAAATCACTTCTTTCAACTGGTTGGTCAGGAGTTTGCCGCCGACATCCAACCTGAGCGGATGAAGCATTTAGAGGAAGCAGATGCGTCCGATGCTTACCTCTTGACGGCATGCCACTGAATCTGGTGGTTGATGATAGGTATGACATGCGTAAAGCTGAAGCCGGAGTCAACAATCAGGGTGCACTCCGGATTTTGTAAGCCTTCGACCGCAAAAAGCTGGCCATATGGGATCATCGCAGCAGCTACGGACCGGGCGCTCCATGAGAGAAACGGTCAGACGAACGCGGAGCCAGCCACTCCTTACGTGTGCACCTGTGGTACGAGTGAAACTCGTATTCCTCGAACACGAATTGGTCGTAAATTTCTTGTATGTTGGGCAAGTTGAAATATGGCTCTGTGATTAACAACGAGGACTCGGGGGCATTTACCTGAGATATGTAGATGAAATCGCCAAGAATGTAAGAGTATCAGCGAGTGGCACTAACAGACAAGACCTCTGACGAGAAAAGACCGTCCCAGATGGCCTTCTGCGCATCCCAGTCAACCAAGTAACCCTAGCACGCCTTCAGCTAACTCGAAGAGGAGTCGAAGTGACCCGAAAGCGGGATCAGGTGAGATGCACCTTCTCGAAGGGGAGACGGTAATGAAGCGCGGAGTAATCTTTGCATCTCCCGATTTCGTGCCCTACAAATGTTGCCTTGTCCCCTTTTGAGCGCACGACGGCGTTTGGGATGAGCCTCAAGCAAGTGGTAAGCACAAACGCGGTAGGACGAACACGCCTGTCTCCATACCTGACCTCATCATCGTCTCCAAGATCCGTGCGCACGATCCCGGCTTTGATCGTGGAGCCGCCATTATCCAGAACGACCGTCTGACTGGTGGCCATCATCCAGTTATGTGGCAAGTCCTTCAATCAGAGTCAAGCCCCACATGGATGACCGTGGGAACAGAATTTGTCTCCCGACTTACGGTGGTCAGTCCGACGACTCTTGTCAAGTAACTACCTGGATGCACTCCGAAGATTGAGTCAAGACCCGCATCTACAATATTCCGACCTGCCCACCCGGTGAGCGTGCATTGCTGAGCGAAAACCTCGACCGCCATGTGTGTCGCCTTTTTCACGCTGGAACACCCTGACTACGCCCTGTACGCCATGTCACTCATGATTCTCCACCTATTTATTCAATTGATCGCTGTTATGAATGTCTCGCGTCTGATATATGTACAATTGTCAATATGCTCGGACCTGGATATTACCTGCAATGTCCAATGCCAAGTAGTATCCTGTGCAGCAATCGCGACGAATACTTGACCCGGCCCACGGAGTTTGCACATTTCCATTCATTCGAGGCACAGGGACATTTGCATGATGGAATATCATCAGATCAACAGCTACCTAGACAGCGTCCGACACAGCGTCCGCAGGACGGAGACGCTGTCGTGCTATCGGGCATCGATGTCCAGGCCGGTGGCACCTGGTTGGGCCTTGCAAGGACCGGAAAGCTAGCCCTCTTGTGCGTCCATTTCCTTACTTGCAATTGTTTCCAGAGGACCTCTTAGCTTCTGTCGCGTATGACTTGCACCCTCGTGATCCATCTATTCTAGGTAGGGTTTGCTCTTCTTTCTGGGGGCTTTATGCCATTCGTCGTCCGCATCATTTATTCAATACCTTCCGCACCGTGACATAACTACCCCACCTTTCGTCACGTGACAGCAATCCGCCCTTTGAATGTGCCCTGACATATCTTCTTTTCCGTCGGCCTACCAGGACCAACATAACCGAAGATACTACCCTCAAGTTTCCCCTGTCAAGGGGTCACCTCGTAACCTCGTTCTTAACGACCCCGCCGTCATTCCTGACCGACAAACATCCGGATCCCACGGAAGTAGAGCAATATCTTCGTGGGCTTGTTGTCCCTCCCGACTTGGAAGACGGAGGAGGAGCAATCTATGCAGGGTTCAACCTACTTCTTCTCATCCCTCGAGTTACCCAATCTTCAACCACGCCGTCCCCACGTGATGCAGACTCTGACCACCCCGCAGAAATGCATGTGACCTCCACGGACACACCAACGAAGTCAGTTCTAACCTACGACGCCTATCTCGCTACGAACCATGGCGCAGGCGGTGAGATCTGTTGCCGTCTCCTTAGTCATGCAGAGAGACAATACGGCGGGCTGTCTAACGGGTCTGATGGGTACGGTGGGAAGGATTGGGTCAAAGTGAAAAGGGGACTGGAAATATTACGGACGGTCGTGAATGTGGCGGAAGAATCGAATACGGATCGTGTGCATGATAAAGAAGGTGGCGAACAAAATGTGAGATACGGCAAGGCCCCGGACCATTCGGAGGATAAGATAATTGAGGAGTTGTTCGAGCTCCTTACGTGAGTGTCTCCGTTTCCTCCTCCCCTTTCCCCTGAAAAGTTTCCTTCTGTTTATCCGTTTGATTTGAATTTTGCTTGAGTCTTTTCTGGTCAACTGCCTTCACTTTTTCTGCATATGTTGGTGCACTTTCCGTTTTACTCTTTCACACTCCCTCCATTCCGAGTTGCGGCGGTGGTGCCCGAGTCACATTTTTTTTCTCATTTCACGCGCGCGGTCGTCCATTCTTTCGTCGACGAATCGGCAATGAAGCACATTGTTTCTTTCCACCCGCCACCCCCGGCACCCGGTCCCCATCTTCACTTTCCTTTTCTGTCTCCATCGCCATCACATAACCCTCCTTCTCGTTCCCCCGCCCCATTCTCCTACTTGGCCGGTCCTCAGCCTTTTTATTTCCTGACTGAGACCGCGGGCGTGGGGCCCGGTCCCATCCCGCTGGGCATCGACTCGGCTCGTGCGGTGGGTTACGCGTCATCGGTGAACCGCGGACTTTTTGTGAGGCAGTCATGATGCCACGCTTGTTCTTGCAAACATCCTCCCTTTCGAGGGGGAAGGGGGGGTTGCGTCTCGAGCATCACGATCTTATCATTGTTGTTCTTTCCCACTGACTAACTTATCAAATCCAACAACGTCTCTCGCACACGATCACTAACGTCCCTTTCTTTCCCATTTTATCGTCTCACTGCATTTTGTCGTGAACACCGGTATCGTGACCAAAGCTGGATGCCCCCAACGCCCCCGACTTCCCGTGCCGAACTCTGCAACACAATCCAGGTCGATCCTATCCTTTTGCGTGTTAGTGGTAGTAGTAACATCGGCGCCGGTGCGGCCACAACAAGTATAGGGGGTGCGAAAATGACGGGTGCACCCACGAATGGAATACAACGACTCTTTGCAACGAGGCTTGCCACCTGTGATATTGGTGAAGCGGACGGGAGAAGTGGTGTTCGTCGAGCGGGATAGATGGGCGTTGCCGGACGAAGTCCAGTCAAATGCGGAAAGGAAGCGATTGCAAGGGGATGGATGGTGGTGGTGGTGATGGTGGTGGCAGTGAATGGAACGGGGATAATGCTAGGAGTAGTAGGCAGGGAGAGGAAAGGAAACCTGTCCTTGCGTCGACCTCGTCCCAACGTGTGTACAGGTTCAAGTTGGACGTGTAGATTTAGGAATTATCTCATATGCGAACCCTCTGTACACGTACATAACGGATCCACGATAACTAACGCCGCGTCATATCGCGTGCGTATATACACCGCACCGTATGCATAATGTACCGTGAATACAGTCAATTTACAAGCCTACACAGGCTTGCACAACGTGTAACAAGGCCAAGTTGATGTGATGACCTGACCGCGATCACGTCAACCACGCCCTTTCAAGCCAATCTCAGATCGCACAGGCCTCAAAGTCGAGTGACACAATCGTATTCGCTGAGAGCGTAATAGTGCTGACACGGTGTGTTTTGCAGGAGAGATAGTGAATCCAAAAAAACTCGGCGTTATATAAGTTAGTAAGGAAAACTAGAAAATCCAAAGCCAATCATTCTATAGGTCTACTCGTACAGCTTATTGTTAGGTGTATACCAGGACTCTCGAGTTACAAAACAGAAAAGAAAGTAGAACAGAGCAGGCAAAGAAAGCGTGTCTATTAAGAAAAGTCCGTATGGATACACGTCTGCTCCCTCCCTTTCCCCCCACACCGCGGATGGTGGAGATTACAACCCAGAAGCAGGCACATCCATACGCGTCACCGGTCGTTGGTCTCTCTCCTAGAATCATGATGTCGTGTCGCGTCGAATATACACTTGAGTGCCATCAGAATGCTGGCGCGGGTATCGCAAGAGGCCATGAATGTCGTGGTAGAGATCGGACGTGAGATTGTACTGGAGTGACATGCCGCCAGATGGTTCTTGCTATGTGGCAATTATCCCTCCGTACATCCCTCCGCCTTCCCCTCCAACACCGACGCCCATCCCGACGCCAACGCCAACACCTACGGCCATGTTGACGCTGACGCCCGACATCCCAGAGGAGACTTGCAGAGGGAAATAGGAATTGTAATTCCCCCACTCGACACCCATATGGGGACCGGTGTTTTGTTGGGCACCGTTGGCGCCGGCAATGGAAGACGACCCTGAGGATGGTGACGACGGTGAAGAAGACCCTGACGCGGAAACAGACCCGGAAGGATGGAAAGGAGTGCCGCAAGCCGGTGAATGTATTTCGCTATCCGTAGGCGTGGGCAGCGTACCGTAAGGGGGAGAACCGTAGGGTGATCCCGCGCCCGATGTTGACCCCCGAGCACCCGAACTTGAGTTAGCGGGGATATTCGACCCAGTGCCAGGCATAAGACAAGACGATGAGTCCGCCAGCGAAAGCGAAACGCCAACTGTCGAGCTACGAAGAAGAACAAGATAAGTTAGCAAGTACGTCATGGCGTCGTCCGCATGAGACTACACGTGGGGGGAAGCGAATTGTACATGCCAACACCTCGTGTGCGTGACACGCAGGCCTTGGCATACGACATGACAAAGATAGCCGAAGAGAAACAATGATACGATCAAAACAAGCAAAAAAACGAGGACGAAGCTCGGTATCACGTATGGAGCACCCGACGACAAAACAAGAAGATAACCCAAATACTCACTGCACGGCGCCACTCAGTTCAGACAGCCTCTTGTACAGTGAACAGCCACTCCCGTCAGGGTCACCGTGTTGCCCATGATGGCGCTGGTGAGGGGATTGGTGATGGTGGCCCAAAGCAGCCAAAGCATTCTGTAATTGGTGGTCTAATGAGACCAGTGCAGGGTTCGTGCGGCAGGAACAGCAGAATTGCTGCTGCTGTTGGTGATGATGATGATGCTGTGACTGCGAGGTATGGTGACTATGACTGTGCTGGCGTTGTTGCTGAGGGGGATCGACATCGCACCACAACCCGTTATCATACGATGTCCCGTGTTGTTGGTGATGGCTTGTATGTGATTGGTAAAAGCCCGACGGCGATGAGGGAGAGAAGCCCATGTTGTTATATCCTGTGGGAGCAGGAGGGGAAGGTGTAAATCTGTACAGGTGAGGCTGGGATATCTCTGCTGCGACGGCTTCTGGCTTTGCTTGTTGGCCATTGATACCGTTGTTGTTGTCGGGGGGAAGAATGCCTCCAGATGCACGGGCGCGTCGCAGTTGGAGGCTGTTTTTGGCGGCGCGGGAGTGCCATCTCTCGGATGGATCACCGGCCGAGGCGTCGGCCCAACGTGGATGGGGTTTGCCTGAAGGTGCGTGACATGTTTGTTTTTTACGTGTTCATATGCGTGGGAGCGGATCATGGTGAACATGCGAAGAGGGACGTTGAGCACGGAATGGAGGATCGCAATGATGACAGCATATAACGCACCTCGCAGCTCGCGCACGAGACTCTCGAGCTCAGCAATTCTGTTGCGAAGACGCGTGGCTTCGTCTATGGTCGGGTCGTCCCTGATCCCAGAAGGGGAGCGTCAGTGACGACGACGGGGGAAAGAAAAAAAATGGAACCCCAGGTCCACACACACACCTCAACGCTGGATCGTCTATCTCGTATACGCAGAGGCCCGTCTAGATGACGGTGAGCGGGGGGAAAACAAAGAGAGTGTGTGTATGCGCACGAGGCCGAGTTGTATGCAGCGCTGGCATGGGCGTTTTCTGTCACACTGAGTCAAATGTCAGCGGACACAAGGAACGGATGGGTTGGTTGTGGCGATCGAACCTTGCGTTTTGAGGTGTGGCAGTTGAGGCAGGACTGAGTGGTGCGATTTCGTCTGCGCTTGCGGTGGTCCGTGTCGACGGTGAAGTCGAGGTCCATGATCTCGCCTTTGAGCTGGAGGGGTGGGAAGTCGGCAGAGGACATTTGAAATAAGTGGCAGGAAGTGAAGGAGGGAAGGGAGAAATGAGCATGACGAGGGCAGAAGGGGAGGGGATTATATAAGTCATCTAAGACGAGGAGAGAGTCATCCGAGAGAGATCGATCTGAGCTCCAACGACTGTGTGTCTCTCTCCTCTCTCTCGAACAGATCTTGCGCGCTCTTTTTTTTCTGTTTAAACTCGTGACATAAACAACGGAAACGTGTGTGTAGCGGTATAATGGCAATATAGACTTGCCTGTTTCGGTCGATGGACCGCCACCTCATCGAATAGTCATCAAGGGACGACAGCCATGGGAATACCCGCGACAAAAAACAAAATCCACGACCCCCTCCCCTCGGACATCGTGACCCTTCCTAACTGTCACGTCGTCAACACCACAGCTCTTGCCTGTCATAAATATTACTAAATTATATATTATACTAAACAGCTCCGCCTCCCGCTCGTCGTCGCTGTCATGCTTGTCCCTTCCCGGAAAACATGCTGCATGGGTATGGCGTTTCATCTCATCACACCTGGTCTGTCGCTACAAACAGAAACCGAGCAACACCGTGTATGCATCGACACGGGGGGTTAAACCCACACGAAAAAGAAGCTCCGAAGGCGTCCTCTTCTCAGTCCAAAGCTTCGATTGGGAATTCCGTGTTATTTGTTCCCAATCGAACTTTGTTTCCGCTTTCGTAGATATCTTTGGGGTCGTCGTAAAAAATTATCTTTACCTTTTCAATTATGTACCGTGCCAAATCAAGGAGCGTCATGGCGTTACATTTGCACGATTCCAACAGGTACTGCCTTCGGTACATTTGATCGTGACCGGTGCGGTGAAACTGCACTCCCGCATCGCATGCCACTTTGTAGTTTGTCCGCCGGAAAGTTAACAGTCAGGCAAGTCAAGATCCCTCCGCTGTATCCGGTGACCCCCACATGCCATTAGCGGCCAATTCATATTGCACTGACGCATACCAACGAACCTTCCCAGCTATGGGCTCCGTTCTTCCCATAGATCCCACTCGTTTGGTACCACCCAAACTATTATGATCTCGACCCCGCCGGTACCTGCTCCTCCTCGCACCAGTATCCAAATCGAGATAGACGACAATCCAGGTGCATTCCATCCCAGTCTCGGACTCGTCTCACTCCCCGCGCATCATATCATCATCGGACCAGCTACACCTTATCGCATCGCCCTTCTCCGCTTACTCGGCACATCGCTCGCCCTCCACACACAGTATCATCCATACCCCAACACTACTGTCCGTGATCACACCTTATAATCCAAATCTAGATCACACCCAAGCTCTTATCAATCCGGCCCAGTATAGTGGTGGTATTAGCCATCCAGCTTTGTCACATGGCTCTCTCCCAGCAGTTTCAGGTCGGACCTTTCCATCCTCCTCTCCTCCTTCCCGTGCCACGTTGCACCACTTCTGTGACGATGAACTACACACGCACTGCAGACGGAGTACTGACTGAAGTACTGATGTGTATGATTGCCAATCACATTTATACACAACGCGGGGGTGATGGTGGTGATGGTGTGATCGGAGGGGCATGCCCACACACTGCAACTAGTCAGAGGCTATCGGCCCCTCTTCTTGGACGACTGCAAACGAAGCCTTTTTATATAGTACAATATATTCGACCACGTTGACGTCCAATCTCTTGGCCGTTTTCCCCCTTCGTACCTTGGATTTTGGATTTTGACTTTCGAGCGTTTACGTCGCCGTCGACAACGTTTTCGGTCGTCGAGCACGAGGTACGGGCAGGTGGTACCTATGTATACATGCCATGTATGAACAGAATCTGTATCGCATGAGGGTGCGCCACCGCTCGGCATGCCATCGTATGACTGCGATTCCCTGAATTCATTTTTGGACGCGAGTCGCCGCAGATCCGTGTGGGCGTGCGTGCATGTGTCGTACTACAGTACACAAGCTCGTGGCATTCGTGCACTGGATGGTGGGGGTGCGTCGAGTCTACTAAATATATACACGAATACCCCTTCTTCATCTCCTTCGAAGCATGATTCCAGTCGACGGAAGGCACGCGCTGGAGTTCTTTTCGTCGGACACTGCCGATCCTCATGGTATCTCTCACTCACTTTCGATCACCGATTACACTCGAGGCAACGCACTTCCCTTGCGAGTCACCAGCGAGTTTCCTTTACTCTTGGGGCATCGAGGCACGAGGTGTATGTAACATGCTAAGCTTGCAACTGACGGTATGTGCGGATGTTGGCATGCAACAAGGTAAGGAAGCAGTTGGATATGTACATCTTGAAAGTGGCCGCCCGGAGACGACCGACGAAGCCAGCTACAAGGAAGCTGGCCAAGCAAGTCCGAGCTCCTCGGCGTTCTGCTCTCCACCGGTCTACACAAACTCCCTGAGCGCGGGTATCTCTTCGTCCATTTGTGAGCTTTGCTCTAGTCCTCCTTCACCCTGAGCGTCCGCCGCCTTCCCACGAACTAGTAGCATGGGGGTACCTCCATAGTCAATGTCACCCGTTGGGTACTTCACTTATCACTGAAACCGTCATTCCGAAGAACACCTGGTGGGAAATTCTCCCAGGAACGCGGTCGGCCCGACTCCCTCACACACACTCACGCACACGCAACAGCTGGAGTACGTTTGATAATTTGCCATCGCTTAAGTGCCATTCATCATGCCGGACGCTTGGAATTTCACTCACCAGGGTCACCTTCAAATCAACACTTGAACCTACCTCCGAGGACGCCAATTTATTCGGCTGGTCAGCAATCAAAATCCATACGAATGGATAGGCTGACCAAGAACCTGCGATGATACCGGGGATGACAAACGTTAGTACGCAATCATATACAGGCTCGTTGGGCGCGTAAGGTACATATCTCCGTACCGCCCTCTCTCACGGTCTGTCATCCCAACGTTAGCAAGTGTACGGTACGATATCATGTACATACACATACCTGTTTGCCTATGTAAGTGTGCCCTCACTTTAACATAACCACCGCGGATGCACATGCGCGCCGGGGAACACCGTTGGACATTGGAGGCCGGATTTTTACTCCCTCCGTCGTGACATCACGCCATTCCAAATCACCTCGTGTTATTACCATCCATCTACGTTTAAGTAAGGTAAAAACGTCAATGGAGAAATTCCGATCACGAGTTTTGTAACTCCCTCTCCAACACTCATATTTCATTGTGACCCTATCAAGTAGCTCTCACGCAACGCCCGTCAAACATATGTACAAGGACACTCGATTGTACTACGAGAGTTCGCTACCATCAATGATGATGGATGCGTGGAAGGTCAAAAGTCGTGGGTCGCGATGGCGCAAATAATGACCTAATGATAATTCCCTTCCGTTATGGAGTGAGATACCGTCGGAACCCTCACGCCAGAGTACTTACATAGTCCCGTCGCCCCTTGGAAGTGAGCGGCGAATGGGGTCGACGATGGACCTTTACGCACCCTATCACAATTTAATAGTTTGCATGACGACCGAGCTAGCAGAAACGTCGAGCCGAAATGTCTTGAAATCCGTTGTGATTATTGTAAATGAAAAGGAGGTATGTATCGCTGCGCACCTTTTTCGGCTCTCAGTCCTGGCACGGTGATGGCTATCTCGTGTCCGACTCGAAAGATGCTGCACGCCAGCGAGTTTCTGGACCCGAGAAGACATTGTCAAAAGAAGCTGGAGTCACTAACGGTATGGGGTATCCGAGCCGGTGGATAATAACCTACAACGGTAAGTCACGATTTCCAGCGCCGTGTACGAATTCTTGAAGTTCATTGTACACATACGTAATAAAACGGCGTACCACCGTGAGCATGTAAAGTAAACGAGCGTGTGTGCGGTCGTGTATGAACGTCGAAGTCGAAGGTGAGGTGAGAGCTGGGCGCAACTTCAACGTGGTCTACGTCCCCGTGGAGAAGAGTTGACTTGGACACACTCGGTACCTCGCAGGGTGGACGGAATGACATGTCTTCGTAGAACGCCCGTATGTATATTGAACTTACCGGACTACCTACAGACCAACACACTGATTCGTACGTCGAACGGGCTGTGAGAGAGAGATCGGGGTGGCTTCTCCCTCTTCACGAAATGTAATACATAGTCACCTTCCTGGAGAAGATCTGCCGGTGAGGTCAGAGGCTACCGTGACGTTAACACCTCGTCGCGGCCTGATAATGAAGTTGGTTGGCCGCTGCACTTTCCTCACAGGAAGGCGTCACTTACATCAGTGGTGTGAAATTTACGTCCTCAAGAACCGCCGATGGACGCGTTGACAGACTTTTTCATGATGGTCTGATCGGTGTTTTTACCCTGCTGTAAGATACAACTGGAAATGAAGTGCAGGAGTGGGGTGGTCAAAAAGCAGCGGGACGTCAAACCAAGTCCCATTACTTCAACTTGGTTCGACTTCGCGCTCCACGGATGCATTTCAAGTGAAAGCGTTGCATGTCGAAGTGGATTTAGATGAAAACACCCAAAAATCCGTCGTGTTTTCGAGGTATGGGAGTAAGAGAAGGATGTCCTTGTATGGTTAATCTGGTATCTCCGAACCTAAGCCTCGACCACTTCTGGTGGCTGGGCACAATGATAGTGAGAACAAAGGTCAATACCACCGTCGCCGGCGGGCGTAAAAACCGACCCGGCGTAGTGACAGAGGTCTCCGTCCGATTTACATGCATGTGCAGGCACCACCTTCATGGTCGCAGGCCTGTTGTTGGCCTCGCCCGAATTCTACGAAGAACAAACACCAAGATGGCCTGTAAGCTATGCGATTCCCTTGCGCGATATGAGTATATGACGTTCCGGTCTCACGCACCTTACCTTCCCCGTCCAGCACCGCCAGACCAGCGGTACTATCAGATAAAAACTGTAGGCAGGTACATGCCTCACGGTCATGTCCGCTAAAGCTTCGCCCGGTGGTACGTTTCGGTCATCGGAATCGCATTAACCATGTGGTATGGGTTTCCCGTTGCAAAATATTTCCGGCCTTGGAGGACGAATGGGAAAAGCTCGTGTTTAGTGGACTTGTCCGGGGAGTCACAAGCCAACGCTACCCTTCCAGTGCTTGATCATAGTTGTGGGTGTCGGCTATAGTTGACACGGGAAAACAAACTTGACCCTTTGCCGTAGGTGTCTGCAGGGTTGAAGACTGCTGGTCATCGTACTTACTACTTAGCAAGTAACTGTGTACCATAGTGCAGCCTACGCATCAGTACTCGCCCAGCGCCTCGGCGGTCGACTGCTATTACGTGTGATCACGACCATTTTTGGTAATGGACCCCCCTGAGTCAACTTGGCGAAATATTCTCGCAATCGGGTTCACAGCTCTCGAACCACCTGTTGCAACCGGTCACCAAAGCTATCACCGGCGGACACCACATGCTACTTGTTCCTTCACGGGGGGCAGCATTCCGTGTCACAGCTCGTCCATTACAGTGCTGTTGTCAAGTTCATGGTCCACTCGAGACAACCAGGCAATACGCGTGACAGTGGCGATGGATGTGGATATCAATATTGGATCGAGGGAGCTCCGGAGGGGTCACAGCATTAGGGTATTGGCAAGGCGTCGACGCTGACGGCGCAATCAAATCCTGGAATCGGCGAGTTTACGGAGCCAATAGCAACCGTTTAGCTTTTCGTTGACGCCTTCGTAGGCGACTCGAGCTCCCACCTCACGTTGCATGTGCAAAGTATACCGATGTAAGTGGATCGTGCTGTACATGCGATATCGCCCATGCCCATGACGATACCTATAGCTTGCATTGCACGAACTAAAAACATGGACGCGTCAAGAATGGATGCTGTGCTGTCCTTGGCCATTGAATGTCTATATGTAAATTTTTTTGGCCTGATCGACACGTGCTGTCAGTATTTTGTTCGACAGATGTCTTGGCCACGGTGATGTGGATATACTCTTGCGCTGGGCGAGTACTACCGTACACTGTGCTGGTGAACAGCGATCCGGTAGGTAAGTTTGATGTTCTCATCACAGTGCTACGGCGTTTGCCATGGCACTGTAATTCTTGCCCAGTGGCAGTCAATCATGTGTGCGTCCTCCCTACGAAGCATGATTCACTTGATTGTATTTATCCTATTTCATCCTGTCCTCCCACTACTGTCAACTCTGCAACAGTTGCACTGGAAGCATCGATCCTGTGGAATACGGTTCCATGGTAGCACATTAGGCAGGAAGGAGCTACCCTGAAACACGTTGCGTACGGCGCAGATGAGTGTGGTACGCATAGGGGAACTCGCATCGCATATGCTCATATCTTAGGTTCCGCGTTCGTGCTCTTGCGCCCGAGACACTGAGAAATAATTCTACATATCACTCTGACGTGCAGTGTCGACACGTCAGCTAACTGAAGCGCAACCATGCGGTTGACAAACAAGATTCGAAACCACACCGCCATATGCGATGTGTACGAGGAGGGCAGTGAGTGTGGTTAACTTTTCGTGTGGCACATCTAAGGTCAGCCCGTTTACTCGGAACCTTGTCGAACGCGCTCATAGTAATACATAATACGGCGACCGTGGATGTTCATATGGTGTGCACAGTCACGCCACGGAAAGCGTTGAAACATGGAGGAAAAAAGGCGCATCAGTTGTTCCTGGGCATTTCGTGGACTGTACCTCCGACTCGGACTGTCCGTGCCGTCGTGGCCTCAGCCCAGGCCATATATCCGGGACGCCTGGTGCTCATTAGCATTCGTAGGAACCAAAAAAATCGACGAATGACCTGGGAATGACTGGACGTGAGACTGAACAAACTTGCAAAAATAGGTGGTCCAAAGCAACTTAACTCATGAGAGGTTAATTAGCCAAGGCCGTCGATCCTCCGTTGTTCACGCAGTTAATGTTGGAGTTAGGTCGGCTGGCCAGGCACGCGCAAAGTCAAGATGTTGAAATGCGTTCAACACTGCAGTAAGATGCGGCTGGAGTATCCTCTAATTTCCTGTACTATGTGGTGTCAGGACAGTACGGTTCCAGTGCCTTGGGGCAGTGGCTCGGTTAGCCCAAACTCAGCACGAAGACCCACCCTCGCAGACCCCTGCCGGGATTTCTATTAACCTCGATCGATCCTATGAGGCTTCCTAGCATTATCGTCCTTTCGCTACATATGTACCTCGTCCAGGCCTTGGTATCATGTGTTACCCTCACTGCTTGCTCCACGGGCGGCATATTTGTTTGATCGCTCGCATTCTCATTCTTAGTAGGGTATCTACCTATTACGGTTAGAGCCAAAAGGACCCTGACAGCCTCGGATTGTGACAGTCATTTCACCGAGCGTTCGTGGCTCGGGCGCCGCATGCGTACACAAAGGATTGATTGACAGGATTGACAGGGGCTCGTGCGACGACCATCAGTGTTATCGGCGGGTCACAATAAAATGTCAAAGGTCTCCATCAGCCTAGTGATCGCCACTGTTCACAGTCTGAACCGTACCGTTGAGCGTGTTGCCGCCACCGACTTAGTTTCTCTTTGCTTTTCCCCATCACTGGACGAGCGAATTGAATTCCTATCTGGAACGTATCGTACCGGAGGACCGCTGCGGTTGCCAAGAAAATGCTGTGCCGCGACGATATACATGCCGATGGCTGGGTGAGTCACGCACATGAAAAGGACGATATGGATACATCCCGCAAAAGCTATACGAACCTCCTTACAGGTCATGAACCGCTGTTGGGATACCGGACGGCCTTCTCGGATCAGAGAATTGAAACAGGTTTCTGGGCCCGATCGCTCATTTACTCGGGGGGCACTGCATGCGCCAAGCCGCATCTCAAGTTGGATGCTGTATATCACTTCTACTGCCTCCCGCCAAGTGCTCTGATCGTGTTCACTACCGTGGTCTTCGCCGCTGGCATAACAAGGTGGCGTAGCGTTGGATAGCTAAGCAAGAGCTACTATTGCTATTAGCTCATGGCAGAGCGAGCCGTGGCAATCGCCGCTTGATTCTCAATCGCAGGGTGTTCATGAAAATGCCGAACCTAGGACCACCGGTAATCGTCCGGACCGAGGTAATGGGATGGATGGAAGGACCCGTTGACCACCGGTGTGTATTCTGGAAAATTATCGCAAGCGGTAATTCAGGCTGAAGGTCGCAGAGCTTCATATCCGACAACGTTCCACGGGACGGGGAGCCACCGCTTGTGTTGATTCCTTCTTACCGTACCGTCGTCACCAGCAGTCAGGGAAAACGAGTCTTGGAGCCATTGATTGATTAGCCGCGATTGTTGTAGCAACACTAGCAGTTCAGTATTCTCAGCGGGAACACACTCCCCGCCATTCATGTGGCGCCTAAAAGCCTTGTACATTCAAGTCGCCATCTCCCGCCCTGGAGTGCTCCCGGCGCCTCCAAGCATAGGATTAAATTTGGGGAGGTTTCGTATCTCACCGTTCCAACCAAGATGGATCGTTCAGTATGTTAGCCTCTGAAGTCGTTACCATGGTCGAAAACAGCGCGCAGAGAGGTTTGCATAGTGTTCCGCGACCAGAGTGTCATGTACGCTGATCAATCTCTGAGCCCAAAATTTTGTGCTCCCGCGGAGAGGAGAAACTGGGGTAAACGTATCTTATCAGGCATAACGTATAGCCAAGGAATATAAGCAATGTTGATCGTGATTTTTCCGGGGGGACGCGGGGGGGGTTCTTGGGTATACACTTAACGTTCGTGTATGTGTCCGTCCCGCGCACGATTGGAACTTTGGAAGTGCAACGGATTCATCTAGCCGATCAATACACATGTGTAGAGACCACACTATATATATCCTCTCGTAAACATTTGGGCTAGATCCTTAGGTGGCAGACATTATGAGTCCCTATGAACATTATATCCCTCGTGTGACTGACTCGTAAGTGTTTAGACGCCGGGGTGGAGTGGTTAGCATCTTCTGCAAGGGTTACTGTTGTTTAACTGTGATCCCTTTCATGCCCTAGTGATATACGTCTGAAAGCAGGGGTGAGGGTAATAGGCTCAAGCGAAACCGCGTTGTTGGAATGCTTTTTTTGAAAAAAAAAGTAGTGCTATCAGTCCCCTACATATTTTGAGGCCAGTGATGTTGTGATGTGTGCTACAACGGATTTTGCAAGACTGTCCTACTTCGCAACGGTGGTCCAACGTTAGTATGCGTATGTCAAGCTGACCCCAAGCCATACGGCTGAGTTCCATTAACGACAATCCCAGACAACACTTTCAGATAACGGTGACAGATACCTTCGCAATAACGGAGTGATGCGTAGGTTATCTGGTTCTGGAATTCATAAGCGAGGGCATGCGTACCGTTGCGATGGGATGCCACTCCCCTCAAAACGGAGCACATAAGCGAAGGTCACGTCGTACTGGAAGAGGCATAGGTAGACGTGAATGTCACTAACATCAGGTAGTTATTAAAAAAAAAAAGGAACCGGAGAACACGGTAAACGTGAGAGATCGTTGAGAAGGAACCGGATGCACCAAAATGGCTCATTGTGTCCGACCGGAGTTCAGCGCAACGGACTAGATGATCGATCCGAATAGAGTCAGCCGTCTGTGATTTGTCTGTTTGGCTTATTGACCCGCCGTCGCAGTTCGTTACCAAATCGCTTCGTCATCTGCATTTTGTTATGTGTGCTTGCGAGCTGAACGGGTCTGTCGCCTTGGTCGCTTTAGGCTCGGATCACGGGCAACGCCACTGTAGCAGATATGTTGCGCAAACATACGCACGCGCTATTCTTGTTAGCGCCCTGGGGTTCGCGGGCTTATTACGTCCTTACCGGAACATACCGCGGTTCGCCGTCAGTTCCTGTTTCGCATTGGACTGTCACCATGCGGTATGTGCTGTTTGCGGATGCGAACTTGGGTAGATGGCATAGCGTTTCACCGAGTGAGCTTAGAGCGGGGGATGCTAGGATCACAGTGGTGTTGGAAGTTGACGCTGAGGCCTGAGGGACGACAGGGGCTCGGTGTGCGGGAATATGTAGAGCGCGTTATTGGTTCGTAACCCATCGTTCCTGCATCACTAGGCTTTCCCAACATGATGGTTATTCACACGTTATACCAATAGTCATCTCGTCATCCGGAATGAGATCGTACGTACCGTTTGAGTAATGGTAACAAGTTTCATGAAAGTGGTGCGTGCGGAGAGGGGTGAGAAAATCACAGAACAACCTTCGCGAGAGTGGGGGTCTACGAAGCAATTTCGGAGGGTGTTTCTGTCAACTTGAGCAGGACGTCCTCCGAGTTTCAAGGGTCGGCGAGTCCTTACTCCGGACAGCTACGAAATGTCGGGAGGAGGGTACTCCACATACCGCTCTACGGCGGAGTTAGGAACGAGAAGCGTTCTTGTATGATCGTACGACATCGCACCATGAAGGATATGAATCGGTAGACGTCCTGGACACCGCCGACAGAACGAATGGCGGCATTCCTGCACTCCATTCCAGTCACGTATATTTCCACAAACGCGGGATCAGATCAGCGAACAAGACTCTCGGCAGGACATTATTGAAAGGCGGAGTCTTTTTACGATGTCGGATCCCGTAGCGCGGGGGAGTACGCCGTGTTTTCCACTACGAAGTTAGTACCAGCGTTGGTGGCCAGTCGCTAGAAAAGACGTGATATGATTGGACTCAAATGCTGACTAAGATATTTCCTGATTAGATAGGACGGGTCTCTCTCTTATCACAACGTACGGACTTGCTATTCGAGACAGCGGACTCTCATATACATACATCGCCGGTGTGGAACCTCAACCTGGAATCAATGGAACCATCGTCAGGATGTAAGTGCAAATGCGTCCAACTGCTGATCGTCTCCTGCAAACGTCTCTCTGAATAGGGTAGGATGTCGTGATGGCACCAGGCCAATTGCACCACTCCAGGGTGCTACGGCTAACCTCGGAAAAAAGGCCGCGGATTTTCTACGCGCCCGTTTTACTCACGAATCTTACCCTCCATCTGGTCGCACTCGTGTACATCGTCATAACCAAGAACGCCAGCGTTTCCGTCAATTAGCCTGATGATCTCTGTGTGTTTACCTGAGTGTTGGGAGTAGATCATGAGCATCGCCTTTGAGCTGCCGTCAAGTGCACGCTTGTTGCCCACAGTGAGTACTCCACGTCAATTGCTTAGGAACCTATTTGTGTGAGAAGGTTTTTGCGAGGAATGTCATACAACCGATATGAATCTTGCCAAGTACGGGGCTAGTGAGGTTAATCGTCGAAGCGTCCTTCAAGCAATTCATCATTAACCGGATTTATGGCCGAGCCAAGTAATCATCCCCTCACAGACCACAATGACCCAGGACATGGAAGTCGGGAAAACGTGATAGGCAAACGCCAACAACGGCGAAGTAGACGCCAACTATCACCTTCGGACATGTCTAGAATTCCGACTAGTCTGTGTGTTTGGAGGTCGAAGAAAGGACGGGCCCGGACATCTGAACGGGTTACTTACGGGTTGGGAAACGCTTACTCAGTCCGGCAAGCACAGTCTTCCGACGTCTGCCGAGTCGAACCAAACCCAAGATCGTGCAAGGCCCCGACGTCGTTCACCGCTATTTCGAGTCTGCCGCGTTTTCTTTTCTTCGGACGCCCTCGACCCCGACTGGCGTTAGCTCAACCGCACGAACTTGGTCAAGTATTACCAAAAAATTGGCCTTCGTACAATACAACCAAAATGTGAGGCCTGGACAAGCAGCTATTCGCATTCGCTTTAAATCATAGTATGACGGAGACGTTAGAACCAAGACTGGCGAAGCAGAAATAGTTGGCTACTCTGCTCGCACAAGTACGAGGTTCGAGGTGTTTGATGTCCGTTACCTGTGCACGAGAGCAAAGGAGTCGTCGAGTCAATATACAGTGACGGAGCCGCACCCCAAGACCTTGACGCGCGTCTTTGATAGTTTCTGTATCCTGAATTCCTACAAACGATGATACTTACATTTGCTGAACGGAGCTGTGTAACGAGGTTGATATGGACTCCTTGCGGCCATTTGAAGTCGGTGAGCGGGAGAGAGAGGCAGAGAGAAGCGAGAGAAAGAGAGAGAAGTTCGCAGAGCACGACCTAGCACCAAAATAGCAAGTAAATGTACCGCAACTTCACCTTCGGAATCGACCTTCATTGCACGCAGATTATAAGCGCAAGTGAGTGGGTAATAGTGGGGAACGGGGAGACGATAGTGACGGTACATGACACAAAACCTATGATGCGAATTTTTGAGATGCAGAGAGACACGATACCATACACGAGCCGACCAATATCAGACTTACTCATATCGGACCTACACGACGGGTCAACAAGTCCTAAAGTTCTACCTGAACAATCCAGGAATAAAAGGGCCGTGTTAGCTGTATGGGAAAACGAAAGAGAATAAAGAACGCGATGAAGCTGAACAGCAACCCACGGCGGCGGCATCGACGACGCGCTAGTGAATAGATGAGCGAGATGGGAAGGGAATCAACGAGCGTGACGAGATGACCGGGACGACATGAGATGAGAAAAGTAAAGATGGGGCATAGGTTGGGGAGACAAGGTGAAAAGGGAGAGAAGAGAAAGGTCCGCTGCACGTGGATCTCGGCGACCTACTCGACGACTTCAGAGAGGAAGGAGTTGAGGAATGTTTCCCGATCTCCTGCTTGAGCCACTAGTATGGCATAACATAGTCGGTTCTGTTGGTGGCACCAGCGCCTTTGGTTAGCATCCCGAAAATACGGCCATTCCTGTCAAGGACGATAAAGCGCGAGTCGCGGGGGTGGAGAAAGGCATTCGCGTCGCCGTAGGGGAGCACGGAGACTTGCATCGACGTCCCCTCGACACCATACTCATCATAGACACGAGTGAACGGCTCCATCCCGTTGACCCGACCGGTGGTTGTGCCCGTCGTCAGACCGTTCTTGACAACATGAAGTCAACTTTCTCCCTTCATACCAAGATGGTTGGGATTGTGAATTTCGATGACGCCGAAAACGCCTGTCCTTCGGATACTCGTAGATGGCCCGGTCCTATGGCCGGGAAAACATGAGCTTGTCATAATCCGACGGCGAGAGGTTGTCCTCCTGCGAGCGAATATTATGATCAGCCAAAACTGATAGAAATCAGTACCAACATAAACTTAATTAACTGGAGATGTATTAATCTCAGTTGAACTCGTCGTATGGCGGCTCGATTAGGGCCAGTCCCATAGAGTACGACATTGACAGGTGACTGGGCTCGAGATGAGGAACCTTACCAGCAGTACGCTGGTCTGGAATTGTCGTGCACAGTTTTGCCGTGAACTACATATCTTCCTGTGTGACTATAGTAGTTCACACGTCATAGGAATGGTCCATTGCAATGATGCATCTCCTCATCTGGCACGAGGTCGTACGTACCGTTTGAGTAACAGGAATCGAAGTACTGGAGTCTTATTACGATGCTGTAGCACAGAAAAGTCAGTGATGGACGATCGAAAATCGGGTCGCTACTCGCTAGAAAAGAAGTGTATACGGGTGGACTCGAATGCTGACTAAGAAATTTCCCGATTAGGTATGGAAACGTGGACGGGTCGTATTGGGGTTCAAATGAACGTGCTTGCAGCGCGGGTGTCCCGGGAGTGGGGAAGGCGTGCACTCCTCCGTCCCCATAGTTTAGTCTTCTACCACAACGTATAGACTGGCGCACAACATGCTATCCGAGACAACGGAGTCTCCTACATCTCCGGTGCAGGACGACGACGACGCGGTCGTCTCACCGGAAGTGAAACCTCAGCCTGGAGTCAATGGAAACACCGTCAGATGTAAGTGCAAATGCGTTTAACTACGGATCGTCTTCTGCAAAATGTCTCTCTGAACAGGGTACGATGTGAGTGTCTGTACCGTGTACCATCGACCCCTTCGTGACAAGCTGGTACAAATGCATGACACAGGCTGATCGCACCGAGCCATATACTCGCATTGCACCGTTTCAGGAACGACATGATACTTCGGTCGAGTGGGTACTGCGTATCCTTGTCATGGCTAATCTCTGAAAGAGGCCACAGATTTTTTTACAAGCCTATCACCCTCACAGCTCTTACCATCGGTTTGGCTGCACTCGCGTATATCGCCATGACCCAGGACGTCCTCGAAGAGGGGCGAGACAAGCGACGCATGTAGGTCCTGCATCTCATCTCTGTTACCGTTATCGATCATCTCACCTTCATCAACGCAAGAGGAGCTTACGCTGCACTTGTGTCTTTTCTCATGTTCTCTATGATTCAGTTCAGGGACGGGCCTTTCGTACGCCCCCACCCTGCGTTTTGGCGGGTTGTGTTGGGCGTCAACCTACTATACGAGCTTGCGCTCGTCTTCCTCCTGTTCCAGGATTTGGATTCTGCAAGAAGCATGATGACCCTCCTAGATCCTTCCTTGGGCGTTCCACTACCAGAAAGGAGTTACGCTGAAAATTGTGCGGTGACGGTGGATAATATATGGGTTAGTTTTTCAATGCTCTCCCACTATTCAGGCTGTCGCTTATCGGTGGTCGACTTCGGGATGTCTGTTAGAATGCCATCGACATCTTTTGCCTTGCTCACGCTCTAGGATGGTTCGGAAAGGCAATGGTGTTGCGTGATTATTGGTTCTGCTGGGTGTGTACCGTTCCCGTCAACCAGCCTCACGATCTGTAGTGTTTACTTGAGTGTTGGGAGTAGATCTTGAGCATCGCCTTTGAGCTTGCTGAATACAGTCTCCAACACCAAATACCCAACTTTGCGGAGGTGGGTTGTTTTAGACTCATACATCTTTGCGCTCAACAATCTCCAGTGTTGGTGGGATCATGTGAGTGGGTAACTTTGTGATAGCTGTACTGCCCGCAAATGCATGCTTGTTGTCCACAGTGGGTACTCGACGTCCTGATCTGTAACTGGTTAGGGACATACTTGGGTGAGAGGTTTTGCGTGGAATGTCATAACCGATATGCTGATGACTTTATGTACATAGGTATGAAGACATGTCAATATCTGGAAGTCAAGGTACGGTGAACCCTGTCGTAATGGCATGCAGATTCTTCCCGCTGGTTATCCGCTGTATATTGTTCTGAAACAAACTTTTACGCGGTGTTGGTTACAGCCGTACGAGTGGCGCGGTCTTCGCCAGACACGGGGCCTACGATCCAAGGCTCGACGTGTGCTCAGCCAGTTCTCGCCTCACGACTGGACAGCATTCAAATGGGAAGGCACGGCCTCATTTTATCACTATACTACTGTCGTGCTGTTACTTGCAGTTTTCCTTGCTGCAGAGCTGAATCCATTCTACCTGAAGGTGATTTCCGCGTGGTTTTTGTTTCGGAGGTATTCTAATGCTCTCCTAGTCATTATTATGGTTGGAACCCGACCACCCTTTCGTCATCCTCCGGCTTGCAGGAGTCTTCCTTTGTGCTTTGCCGGCAGTGAGGGAGTTGTATCAGTATATCAACGATCCCAAGTGAGTTTGAGTAAGTCTAGCGTCACATTACACACATGCCAACGGATGGCTATGTATTCAGGAAAGCGAAGCGCATGGGTCAACATTGTTGGCTGCTACTGGCCACGATCCTCACTGAACTGTTGGTGATTACCAAATGGAGCAGGGGTCTGTTTGAAGAGCCGTTGCCGCAACACGTCCGGTACGCCTGGGCGGTTGGTGGTACTCTCTTGTTGTTATATCCGGCTATCAGGGTGAGTAATGTCTTCCCCTTCTTCATCGCTGGCTGACAGCATCATGACCTGGTGACGCCAACCGTGGTTGTCACGAATGCGATGGTGGTGTGTAGTTTGGTGTTCCGAGTGTGAGGAGGTACCTGCGTAAGCATAACCGGAAACGGAAGGCAAAGAGAGCAGTGAAAGTGGTTCAGCCACTAGCTGTTCCGTGCGAGCTCAAACGCGCTTGTAATACTTGTACGTGGGAGTTGTCGAATGTTCCATTTTGTTGTACGCTTTAATCTTGAATAATACTGCACTAAGTTTACTATAAATTCGTGGAACGGTCTAGTCAGTGCTAGAGTCGAGAAGAATGTTCCACTACTTTATTATATAAGCATTGCTACATCAGTCAGCCCTCCCCCCTCAGACCTCTCCTCTCTCCCGACAACCATCTCGTGCATCGACGTCGTCGTACGACCAACTCATTTCGTGACGCTGAACAGCTTGTCATGGACAACCATCACCACGATAACAGCGACTCCAGCCAACATACACACACCCGCACACACTTCGCTCCAGGATTTCAGATTGGAGCTGCCTTCCACAACGTCCTCCGGAACCTCAACAATGCGCTCAACCAAACCCTCGATGACACACAGAGTGGTGCTAGAGAGGATCAGACGATGGAAGACATCGTAGAAGATTCGATTAATCCGTGATTCTGCTGCTACTCGAGTAGTGGAAACGCCCGCCCCAGTCTCCGTACAGCCTCATCGTCTGCATCAGCGTCGATGTCGACGGGCATCATATTTCAATTGCTTCTGAAGAACCACCTCTCATGCAGTCCTCTGAATCTCATCAGGTGGCTGTGGAAGAGGAGCGAAATCAGGTCGAGGATGACATAGACAATGACTCCATGCCAGAACTACGCTCGGTCTCTGATTCCTCTGACGAGTCGGATGGCGAGAGAGCACGGACCTCTACGCTCCGACTATCGTCCTCAGGGTTCGTCTTTCGTTGATACCGTTTCCTCGGGCGTTGCCAATGCCACTGCAGATAGGAACACCACCACAACGTCTCGCCAGCCTGTCGTCGAAGACGACCACGACAGCGCCTGGACGGATGTAGAGGAGGATTTCCCCGCTTCAGAACCTACCACAGGTAGTAGACGTGCACGAGTAGAGGACGATGTTGATGAAGCCAGGGATCGTAGACATCCGTCAGAACGTGTGGGTGGTTCTTCATCCGGGACCGCGTCTAATGAACATGCGAGTCAAAACTCCAATTCGCAACAACAATCCCCGCGACAATCACCACCACATGGCCAAAATCCATTTGTCTCCTTTGGAGCACCTACCAACGCCAACCCGTTTACGTTCGGGGACCAAGACCACTTTGTGGAGCACGCTGGTGAGAACGTTGCTCAGCATCCTCTTCCCCTACCATCTTCACCCCAACGGGATGATGTCACACGCCCTAACCCGCAACTCACTTCTATTCCTGTTCCTAACCCTAATCCAAATCTCAATCCCAATGCTAATGGAAATGCTCTGCCGCAATCGCGCGTGGTTCTTTTGCTTTCAGGTTTCGCATTCACGATACCACTCGGAGCTATACCGATGACTCACGGAAATGCACGCCCTCGCGCCAACGACGACACGGGTGAGCAGCAGGCTCCTGCTCCGTCTTCAGATAACGGGCGTGCAGGCGACCCACCGCCACCGCCTGGCTCCGACCCTAATCGACCAAACTTCATGGAGTCTTTCGCGGCACTGATGCAGGACTGGCTTTTCTTCGGCCCTCCCGAAGGACCAAGCGAGGACCCCGAGCGTGCTAAGAAGCTACTTGCAGGGTTGGAGGTCGTTCCGACTGGCCTGGTCAAGCGACTAGAAAGGGTTGGTGGCGCGCCGGGTGTACGCACAGATGGAGAAGAGACGTCGAATGCGGCTCCTGGCTGTGCAATTTGTTGGGACTCTTTATTGGGTGTAGAGAGTGACGAGAAGAAGCAGGAAGAAGTTGATAGTGATTCAATGGTAACTGAGCCTCCTTCCGCGGCCTGGTCCGTCGGAAGAGACCGCCAGCGCAAGCACGCCCAGCGAGGAATCGAAGGTTATTGCTCTTCCTTGCGCACACGTCTTCCATGCCTCTTGTCTACTGCCTTGGTTTACACGGGCCAAACAAGCTACGTGCCCTACGTGCAGGTTCAACATTGACCCAGAGAATTTGACATATTCCCCGCCGTTTAGACGCTGGGCACCTTCCGGTGCTCCTGCTCAGCCGGATGCACAGCGCGGGCAGAACCCGCCTTCGGAACCCACTGTTCCACCCCAACCGCAACAGCAACAGTCTAACCCCCCTACTCCGAACACCAACGGGCAAGCTGGTCCACGACCTACTGGGCCAGGGCTCAATCCCTTCGCTGGAATGCCCGGCTTCCATATTTTCCCGTTCCCTGATTTTTCAGTACCACTCGGCCCTCGCCCAGCTGGTCCTAACCCGCCACCACCTAGTGCTGCTACTGCCCCAAATACTTCGCCCGACAGCCAGCGCTCGCGTGCGCAGAGTCTACCAAACATGAACGACAATCGGCCTTTCGGACCACATGGAACGCCTGTTGATGTCGTGACGATTGGAGTAGATATGATTATACGCCCTCCGCCGCATGATCATGATCATGATCACGGGGCGAATGATGGTGGTGAACCTCAAGGTGCAAATGGTCAGGGCGATCCTCCAGACAACGGAAGGTTCACCGCCTTGGCCCAAGAGATGAGAGAGATGTTCGATGTAATGTTACGTTCGACGGCGAATCTGATGGCTACGAATGGTACACCTCCTGCGGGCTCCGCCGATGCTGCGAATGCTGGGGTCCCCCCTTCCCAAGAGGCGACAGGCACTGCCCAACCTCCGCTCCAAGCTGGGCAAGGTACTGGCCCGTCCGGTCCTCGACCCTTCCCACCATTTCCGGGTTTCCGCTCCACACACACGATGCCTCTTCGGCGGGAGCGAAAGCCGTGGACGCTACCACCGTCTCCAGGACCCTCGTTACGCCAGCGTGTTGAACAGAAAGAGCGCGAACAGGGCTTAAGGTGTTCGGATACGTCATGCGGAATCGGTCCATCCGATGACGAGCCGTACCCGCCTCTCGCTGTCCCGTCAATGAAACAAGTATCGGTACACTCGCAAGCCGACGGGGCTATCGTCGCCTCCAAGGCGGTGTGTGCGCATATGTTCCACCCTGCTTGTCTGGTCAGTGCTGAACGCGTCGCTGGCTGGGGTGGAAAAGAAACGAGCGGCCCAATCGTTGAAGTATCGTGCCCGGTGTGTAGAGCCGTTGGATGTGTGACGCGGGCGGAGTGGGAGGAAGGTGTTGCTGCTCTCTAGATGAGAGCGGTGGTATCGTCTTTGCGACGGTCCTTCTCTGCCATCTTGCCGGTTGGACGTAAGTTGTAAGTTGCCAGAACCACCAACTTCAATGTACGTTCATTGACCGGTTTCGTTGTTTAGACCTCGTTGCGTTGGACTGTAATGATTTTCCTGAACCATTCACACCATTGTCGTATCATCTTGTCTTGTCGCTCTCCACTTATCCGCTATTGTCGATAACTTGTATAGTCTCGATCTGTCTTGCCTGTCGATCCAGCACGTACCGTATAAAGAGATTCCACTTGTAGTTTGTTCTATATTCACGAGTTTAATGATGAGATGCATCTTTCTGCCCACTCCACGCCTTTCTTGTGATCAAATCTTCTTCAGTTGTTCGCTCTCTACGAGGATTTCGGCCGGCAAGCTGAGAAGGGACTCCGACGTTCTACACACCAAGACCCAAAACACAAATATACGCATCTATGAATCAAAGAGTATTTTCGGTATGGATCCTATGAAAACGCAAACAAATACAGGTCACTGCAACGACGTAAGATTTCCCTCCCACACTTTACGCCGACAATTTCTTCCGCAGGAGACTCTTGAGCGTCTCACCGTCCTCAGCGAATTTCCTGATTCCTTCGTGCAACTTCTCAAATGCCATCTGATCCTCGAGGAGTGTCCAGCGGAATTCAGGTTCGCTGTCGATGAAGGAAACCTTGGGCATTGGTTCGGCTTGCGCAGCTGCGAATGCGTGCGTGAGAAACGGTATTCGATGACCGAGAGATAATAGACACGACGTTGAAAAGGGTGACAATCGTAGTAGTGATGATAAGAAGCAAGTGTCAGACGGATATTAGCGAGACAATATAGGTCGACCAAATAAGAAAAACAAGCGAGGGGTAAGAAAAGGCACGAAGGGAAAAAGACCTACCAGCTTGGGCATCGAGCCTCTTAGGAACAGGGTCGGTCGACTTCCTGAGCTCCTCCAAAAGTGCCGGGGAGATGGTTAGGAAATCGACACCTGCCAACGATTTGATCTCGCCAGTCTATCGGATGGAGTGAAGATTTGGGGTGCGGGGAAAGAAAAAGGAAATTATTGAGAAAGGTATACGTGGTTTCATGTGATGTATGCGAGGAAGGTACGAAGTGGTGCGATATCAGCGGCGGGAATAAAAACAATGAAAAGATAACCGAATGCGCACGTTACGGAAGCTAGCACCCATGACGATGGTCTTGTAGCCATGTTGTTTGTAATAGTTAAAGATCTTCTTAACCGATTTCACACCAGGGTCTTCATCCCCTTCATAATTCTTTCCGGTTGCCTTCTTGTACCAATCAAGGATCTGGGAGGACGGTCGAGTTGAACACGTGCACGGATCGTATAGAGCTCCGAATAGAAGTGTATGACTTACACGTCCCACGAAGGGTGAAATGAGGGTGACACCCGCTTCAGCGCAGGCGACTGCCTGGCCGAAACCGAAAAGGAGGGTGAGGTTGCAGTGAATACCGTCATCCCTTTCCAGTTCTCGGGCGGCCTGAATACCTTCCCACGTCGAAGCAATCTTGATCAGAATCCTCTCTTTGCGGATTCCGAGTGATTCATAGAGAGCAATGAGTTCCTTAGCCTGGAGAGGATGGTCATCAGAATTGTATGGTGTATGAGAGCTTATCAAAAAAAAAAGGACGGGGACCTTTGCTTTGGTGCCTTCCTTATCAAAAGAGAGGCGAGCGTCGACCTCCGTGGAAACTCTGCCTGGGATGATGGCAAGAATCTCTTTACCAAATTCAACGAGCTACAGAAGCGACGTGCGCACAGATCTTTTTAGGAGTAGATAAAGATCCGGGGTCGTTGGCTCTTACCAGACGATCCATAGCGGCGTTGGCCTGGTTCTCAAGACTGCCGCCTTTGCTCTTTCCGTACTGGACGGCCACATCGATAAGGCGAGCGTAAGCGGGCTTGTTGGCGGCAGCCAAGATCAGGGATGGGTTAGTCGTGGCATCCTGCGTGTCGCATCTCGTGAAGACAGTCCCCTATCGGCCGTGAATGGCAGTGTGCCTACCTGAGGTTTGTAGGTATCGATAGCTGAAGATGATCATATCAAGGGCTGATTTCGGCGCTGGCTATATGAGCACTCACACTCGAAATCTCCTGAATCTGAGACGACGATGGTGCCGGTCTGCTTGAGGTTGTCGAGAGAGGTCGTCATCGTGTACAGTGAGAAAGAATCTGAGTCGGCGTGTGTGTGTTGGGGGGTTTAAGTAGCGATGACTTGGATCCGTTTCAGCTCGCCGTGAACACTCGATTTCCCCTTTCAGTGTAGTCCGATACCGCCAACGTGCGCATGTCACCATCCTTGCGACGACGACCACACTCGTCACGCCAAGTAGCAGTAAGGTTGAATGTGTTCTTTGGCGTTCTCTGCGTACTAAACACTAGCAGCTCATCGCAAGGATTGCCCGCTGTACGTCTCCTACCATACAGCGCGTTGTGTGCAGCTGGGAGATCCGTTCCATGCCTTTCCACGTGTCGTGGGTCTTTCGAGACTTACTACATATTACCAAGCCTTTAGCAATCCTCAACACGTATTCAGTCGCCAGATTCACAGGGTATGTACACAGAAGAGACCCACACCGCGTGCGGCGAGCAGAAGGTGTGTCAGATACATTGCTCCCCGCCACCGTAGGTCCGAACCACTTAGGAGACATGGTGGCGGCAGGTGCCGGGCACCATCGCGGGCCTACTATACTACATTCGAGCAGGGCTTTGAACCAGTATGGTTCCGAGCGTGTCGCTCTCGCAATCGTCCATATTTTTTCTAGGTTTCTCTCAATGGGACGATTTCTTGATTCCAGCATCTCATACGTAGCTCCAGAAAGCTTTGTGACCTGTCGAATCGTGGACACGAGATGCTCAGGCAATCATCACCCTACAGGTACGAAGATGGATCAGAACCCTCATGGATCGACAATTAAAGCAAAAAACTTTTTCCTCGGTGGACACCGAGAGCCGTCATGCAGACAACCAGGGATCTGTTCGTCGGTGGAGCTGAACACCAGTTTCATTGTATACTCGAAAGCCAGAACTCCTAGGCGTCAACACTGTCGGCTGTGAACCTTACAACAATAATAGCACAATGAACCGGTCCATCTGTGAGTACTCGCAATGGGGCTTGCGTTGGAGTAAGAGCTCTTGGTTGTCTCTAGGCACCGTACGAAATACGAAGATTTTATTAGACCCTGAATTCCTTCATTAATTGCGTGGTGTGTCCCCGTCGCTCCTGATGATAGTTACGGTAATGCAATATGAATATCCTTACTGCTTACAATGATATGAGGATCTACATAAATCATAAGAAATAGCATAGTATAATTATTGCATATATCAGAATAGTGCTCACCTATGGCATACCTCTACGTACGAATACCTGTAGCGATTTCGCACTAAGTGTAGCCCCGGTCAACCAAAAATACAACAGATGAGATACGACACCTGGCGAAAATCCCTTAGCCTAAGGATCTACGCTTCGATTCCTTACATGTAATCGTTTTCGTCCATGTCGTCCAAGGGCCAGTTCTCCATGATTTCATTCCGTTCCTTCTCCGTCTCAGCCAACTCCAATGCTTTCCTCTTCAGCTCCTCGCTGCGTGCTTTGGCCTCCTCGTAGTGCTCGATGGGGACCCAGCCCTCCGACACGAAACCGATGAGGTTCTGTAACATCTGTAGATTCCTGTCCGCTTTTTTCTGTTCTGCATGCAGCGCCATCGTCTTGCCAACGTCAGCAGGGTCGAACTCTATGGGACATGGTAGGCCTTCCCCCACCAGCGTCTTCCAGTTCTCCGTTAGCTTAATCAACGCAACCTTCAGCGCGAGGGTTTCGCCCTCCCACGGGTTCCTGGCGTGGAAGAAGAGCAGGCGGCGGAGCGCACCCATAGGATCTTCCAGCGCCGCGTGATGAGGCTCGTTGTACTTCGCCGTGTTTTCAAGGTAAAGATCATCGTAGTTCCGCAGTGCTTGGGGTACACCAGCAAGAAGAAACATGGGTAGAATCGGGGTATGTTGGAAGTCGATTATAGCGATGATGCGCAAGTCATTAGAGTCGGGCTGCCTGAGAACGATGAAATTTCCCAGTTGGGCGTCAAAATGGCGGATACAGAAACGACGGAGATCCGAGTTCCTGGGGACCAGTGACGATGCGATGGAGAGATAACGAAGTAGATTCTCGACGTGATCCCACTGCGACTGCTTCTCATACCCGTAAGCTTCCCGCCTTTCGCGCTGGAATGGCAACAGCGGTTGACCGAACTTTTGTAAAAAGGCGAGTTCCTTTTTGGCCACTCCTTCGAGGGCTGCTTCGGCGCTTGCGTCTATAGTTATCGGTTAGTTTTAATGGAGCAATGAAGGAAAGGGAGGGAGTGGCCGACATGGTCCTCGACCTAAGTTAAGCTCTGACCTCCTGCCATACCATAGAGGCACACTGGTATCTGGGCCCACGCAGAACCTCCGGTCGTCCTCCAGCAGAATGCCTGGCACAGAGGAGCTCCCAGCTAACATCGTCTTCAAGTCTTCCGTAAAGTATAGGCTTCCGCCAGCCGGGAAAGAAATTGACATCATCTTCGCCTCGATTTCGGTAAATTGGCGAAAGAAGGAATCAGTTTGGTCTTCTGTTAGGTCGTGCCATATGTCGTCTAAGCTGTCACCGTCGACGTATGCCATGAAGATATACTCGGTCCCCGCGGCGTTGTCCGGCCTGAGCGAGTAGTCGAATATCTCAGGTATAGGCAGCCCACGAGAACGAAGGAAGACCATGGTGGCCACTTCACTAGCGATAACGAAGGGCTTTGGAACTGTAACTGGGTAGGGGATACGCCCCACCATTTGAAAGCCATCATGCATGGTGATGAGGAAGGTGCGGTTGAATCCACCCTCTGCTAGTTTTTTCAGGCTGGCGACATCATCAAGTCTCCGACCCACGGACTCCGCTGCGAGTCGACATAGTTCATCGACGTTGAAGAAACGTGTGCGCTCTTCGAGGCGAAGGTCCTTGTTGTAGCTAACATATTAAATTACGGGTTGGACATATGCCCCATGGAATAGCACATATGAGACTTACAGCCACAGTCCCGACGTATAATTAAACAATGGGTCAGACGAAGGACTAGGAAGATTCGCCTTGACCGCGAACGTGCGACGTGTCGGCCAACGGGTAGAGGTGAGACGAAGCTTCTCGTTGACACTGAACGTGTTAGATTAAGGGTCAGACATATATCCCATAGAATAACATGCATTCTGAAGACTTTACGTCAAACAGCCAGACAAGTGGATAGGATTTGGACGCGTTATTTGAGAGAACGAGCGATGTGGATGGTGCGTAGACAGCCAGACTGGACCTGCCGGGAAGTTGGGGATAAACTTTGGACTCCCAGAACGGGCCAACATGTTACATTTAGCTGGAGGGGGGAAATGAGGGGCAGAAGACGAGTCTCAAGTGGGATACTCACCCCACTCTAGTACTTCAGCAAGGAGATTGGTACCGACAGGTGGTGAAACACTCTATGCCGATCCCACGGGGACAAACATGCTTACCCCACTACAGTACTTTGGGGGACAACATTAGTGACAACGCCGTACAACGGACGATGATCGGCGGGCCCATCAAATTTGGCATCGTTGGAACTCTTACTCGAATTTGGTACAAGCGGCAAACATTTGGCGACAAAATGCGAGCGACGTGGTCAGGCAAGGGTGACCAGTGAAAGTTCATACGCTCCTTTTGCATTGCTGCGACAATCTTGGACCGGGATGGAATAGCAACGTTCGAGATGACGGCAATGATTGCATCGGAGACCGCTGGTAGTATTGGTGTCATGCTTCGAACCGACAAGACAGTCAGATGTTCTGTTTGAAAGGACACTTGCAAAAACTCACCAGGGGGGATCTGCTGGTATTGTGAGAGTACTCAGGTAGTTTGGCTGTTATAATACTTTCAGACTCATGAGACGCGAGAGCTTTGCCTGCAACCGTCGAGCTCCAATGCAAGTTGATACGTGAGGATATGGAAGATTTCTTTGAACGAACCCGCGAACCGAAGATAAACAATAAAGGACTAGTCAAGCGGTCGGCTGCTTATCTTCATGAAGTATAGACAGATAAAAGTATACACGTGCTACATCGCCTTCGCCATCAATCCCAGTGAAAACTGGACATCACCAGATGTGACGAGGGCTGCCGCATCCTGAATTTCCTTTTTTGTACTATTAGGAATTATTATCATTTATTACCAGAACGATAATGCAATGCAAAACATGCACTGCACTGTGATGATATGATGGTCGACTTCACAAAAGCGAAGCAAGACATTGCTTCACGCACCTGTAAAGCTTTGCTTTGCATTTGCAACAGCATCTCTATGCTGACTAAGTACGAGCGCCCGACTGTTAGCTGCGAAGGTATCCCATTATGGTTTTTACCTTCGCCCACCATGTAGTACCCACTTTGCCTGACGGGTCTCCAGGCATCCATTCAGACTTGTGGTCACGGAGTCCACAACACCTTCTAATACGTTTCGGTAGGGAACTGGGGCCTCAGACGAGAGGTTTCTCTCTGGTTCAAGCTCATCTATCCTGATTTTCTTCATTTCAGAGTGCATACAGTCACAGAATGAACGGGTCTGAGTACGACAGAATCCCTCTCTGTATGTCTTCTCCCCAACCCCCACCCGGTGTCATGATGTAGTATAAGCACTAGCCTCCAATGTGAGGTTTCATGCAGATTTGAGCTCGTCTACTGATTTCTTTGTTTCAGAGCGCATATAGTCATGTGGCTCTACATTCGTGTCACTCGATCCAATTTCCGCATCCAAAACATGGCTCCATCCCCCACTGTAAGTACTTTTGATACTATAGGATCGACACTGATAGTAGTATGTCCTAGCATGGCCACTCCTCTTGCGCAGTTGCATGGCTCTTTCGTGCGCCTTCTTTGTCGCTTCGATAATGCACTGCTCACTTTGTACCCCCTCCCAGCACTCGATTAGGAATTCATCTGCACGCTGTACGCTTTCACTTGCAATATTCATTCTCTGGCCAATCAATTAGAGTACGCGAGCAGCGAGCACGAGCCCACTATTAGCTGTGTAGTATATTACCTTTTTTGGAATGCTTAGAATGCAATGATATTTCGTCGCATATTGTCACAACTGAGAATATTGTACGATAAAGGTTTCTAATAGAAGTATATCACTGGATATGATATTTTATGTTCGGTGCAAAATTATAATACGGCGTCACACAGGACTCTGCCCCGAAATGTCGCAAATATGATTTTTTGTCTAGGTTTCGTAGTAGAATATGTCGAGATATGTCTTGTGTTCACAGCCACCCCAAATCTCATATTCCGTCACACGGGGTCACACCTGGTGATGTCCAGTTTTCACTGGGCATCAATGGTGTACTACAATACAACCCTTGGCCCTCCACCGACCGCGAGCAGTGGCTTCCCAACAACAACTCCATTTGAGACTGGACATCCCAGAGCCATGCCCGACATCAAAGGCAAAGAATTCGACGTAAGTGCGCCTACAGCGATTCATGGGGATGAATACCTCTCACTCAAGTCGCTTACTTCCTCCTAGTCCCTCTTAGCTGATGGTGCCACATCGCACTCGATGGTTTCGTTATCCAGGCTTGCAGAGTTCGCAATCAATGGCGGTTGCCTTCCGGCTCAGTACGAGCGACTGGCTGTCGTCCTGTGGGGCCACCTCAAATCCAAGGACCTACCGCGATACCAACAAAGCATAGAGGAAGACAGACTGGAGGAGATGCAGATTCCTGTCTTATGTATGAATACCTTGGGAGTAACCCTTCCCTTGTGGCTGGTCTGCAGCGAGATCTCCAGTCGTCTGCTCAGATACCTTCTACATCAATGGCAGGACGTCCGCCAGTGGATCATCTTCTTTCACGATAAACTCATTATGCAGCCGGATGCTGAGCTGGACCACCGAATCCTGTGCAAGACGTCGATCCTCGAATACTTGGGTTTGTTGCAGCACAGTTGGGTGATGACCTGGTCGCGGCACATACCTGAAGACAAGGAAATCATGCGTATCATATCCAGCTTGTGGCTCCTCGAAATCCAACACCCACTATTCTCCAGCTGGTCTCCCACGTATACAGCATTCCACCATCAACGCGATTCTGCTATCTTCAACTCCGCAATCCTCATCTCGCATGAATTAAATATCAAGATCGACTGGGCGAACATCATGGAGGTGTTCGATAACGATCTTGATTATTTCGCGGGGACCGCTGTCGCCCACCTCCAATATGAATTGACCCAAGATCCTCCTGACCTGGAATGCATTGCATGGGATGTCCACATCATCTCAGCTCTTGCCCTTACTGCCAACCTCCACTTGGCGCTCGTCAAGAAGGGGTCTCTCTTTACTTGTCTCGAGGTACTGAATCGTATCGCTTACGATTCGTGGGAGGGCGAAAACAAGAAATACGCAGCACGTTGCGTGGTTAACGTAACAGCATACCTTAAAGAGGGCGTCGAGGACCTCGACGGGGTGCCTCTCGTTATCACACTCTTGAACATGAATCTAATCCCTACCTTACTCAAATGCGACCAGCATATACCTCTGGTAGATAACGATCCAACTGGCAATCAGCCCGCCCAGCTTCTGGGCAGAATGTTAGCTTCCTATACCGTTTATCGTTCCGTCCTAGTACGGATGATCCCGCTTATCGAGCAAGTCCAGGAAGCAGGACAAGATCAACATCTTCAGAAGGGATCGACGATATATGAAGACTGGCAAAAACTCAAGGACACGGTCCGCGAGCGTGCCAAGATGTTGAAACCTGGTTACCGTACCCCGCATGCCATCCAACACTGTCATAATGAAAGGGTTCGTGAGCTGTCATTTCCCCTGTGAAAGCGTCTTAGCCGACCCTTGCAGTGCACGAGAGTGGATCCTATTGGGACCTTCAAACGTTGTGGAGGATGCCTGCACTCGTTTTACTGCAGTAGGGATTGTCAGCGAATTGACTGGCAGCAGGGTAAGCACAAAGCTTACTGCCAGCGAATCCAGGAGCGTTCCGTTCGAACGAGTAAGTATTCACAATCCGCGTACTCTCCTCGGATGCTGAGGCGTTAGCACGCAGAAGGACAAATGTTTACGATCTCCTGCAGTGACTTTCGCTTTTTCGAAGGCGTCATTATCGCCGAACTCCGAAAACACCAGGACCGTATCGTTGCACACAAACTAAAGGTCAACGTCGTGGAGTTCGATTTTACCAAGGGCGTGACGGATGTCGTCTTCGACTCTTTACGATTAGACCCTAAACCGTTCAAGATTCTATGTCCCTGTGAGCAGTTTTCGCATGACAGATGGGAATCACTCCTCGTTAGGGCGAGGAGGTCGCAAGAGAAGCTGGTTCTCGTCAGGGCATATATTCCTGGAGGAATGTCGAGGAAGATTTTGTTGAGAGGCTATGAGTTAAGGCGTGTCCTCAGTAACGATTGGAAGGTTGAGAACAAACTGATCTTTCCTCACCGCCTTTGTCTGACCTTTACTTGCTGCGGTGGACCGTCGGATACGCGGTTAGAAGGTAAAGATGGGAAGCGGCTGCGGGAGCAACGAGCTATTAGAAATGCGGCTTATAGACATGGGTGACCTTGTCGCACCCGCTTGTGTATCGGTTGCACTTGGAATAATGTGTTACGCGGTCGTAGCTGTAGCTCCGAGATGTTCTCTGTCTGTACTCACCAGATGCAGCATAGCAACTCTACTTTGGATGTAGCCTATATCCTTCTGACTGAATTTATATGTTGGATTCTTCGTTCTCGTTAGTATTCGCAGGTTCACCTCTGAGCATGCGTTAAAACGGTCCGCGTTGAACTTGAGCAAAAGGTGAAAGACACGGGAACCCCAAGATTGTTCTGAGGATAGCGGGCCATCGCTATGGTCTGTGAGCAAGTACTGGGGATGTGGCCGGTTCCCCAAAACCGACGAACAACCGGACCAGCCTCGCCGACCAAGGGCGCCTTTAGCCTCAGAAGTTGGCACGGAATGAGTCAAAATATTACGATCACCTCATTGCAGGCCTAACAGGAGATCACAGTGTCGGATCCACTGGAGTGGGAATGATTCAACACTACATGAAGAAGACAGCTTCACATGAGGATGCTACACGAGTCGCATATCAAAGATGCAGAGAACGATAGAGAAAAAAAGTTACACTATGGTAATCGTAGGTAATTCTTCGGCCTACCCATACCGCGCATTCAGAGTGAAAGTTGATAGTCATACTCCTCATGCACGCTCTGTGCAATCCACAATACGACCGCTGACAGCATGAGGGCTACGTTTTGCGATACGTTGGCGTAGCCGTAGTAGGTATACTGTTCCGGGTAGTCGTGCATGATGTACTTAAGTACCAATAGCGACTTGCAGAGGATGACCAGAAATCAAAAGCAACTCCACTTGAACGAATAGGAAAACGCGTACCACGCTACCAGCAAGTCCTCCTGCCATGCAGGCGAATCCGATGAACAGGAAGAGCCGTGCACGCCAAACAGCGCCAGGGTCTCCAAATCCGTCGTCACCCTTTATACGGTCCTTGTCGATGATGTTGATTATGAGCATCCCAAGCAACGAGCAAATGCCCGGAACCCAGTCGACGAAGGTGACGTGGACAGGAGGTGGGATCTGTGGCTCGTCATAGGGAGGGTGAGCATGGGCGGAGAGTATGGCGGCATCGAGGAAGGTCCAGTTGGCAAGAGCAAACTGTAAGATGTGAGCGATGGATACGAATATACAAGGAGACCCCGGGTAAGGTGGCGACGCACCAATGCTCCAGCGAGATAAATTCCTATCGTACGTCTGTGTTTTCCTATATTAAACTCAGGGAATGGGTTCAAACACACCCTGCGGGGGTCGTAATCTGACCGAGGAAAAGACATCCCAACTGCAAGACGAAACGGAAATGCGTCGACGGCCAGAGACGCAGCGGGTCCCACTAGGCACAGATTACATAATCAACGTATCTTTCCATGTTGGACTTTACAACACTTGGCACACATCATTTCGACGTGGAATGGCGAGAATATCGTTCATAATGTATGGTTTTTGGCTTTCAGACTACCGTCGAGTTCTTATGCACGTTTGACACTAAAATTCGAATGACTTGTTCAGATAGCACCCCCCCCTAATGATGACAAATCGAGTTGTTCAGCCCTGAATATTTTGACCACATCTGTCATCAGCAAAATGGTCCGGATCTAGCAAGGCCTAGCAAGGCCTAGCAAGGCCTTTGCTAGGCCTTGCTAGGCTTACCCAGCCTTGCAGAAGCTGCGAGGCCTAGCAGTCGCTAGCAAGGATGTACTCTGCCTAGCCGAGGTTCTGCTAGTCTCGCAGCTTCTGCAAGGCTGGGTAAGCCTAGCAAGGCCCGCATCATCTGACTAGGCTTGCTAGGCCTTGCTAGGTCCTACTGGTCTGACAAGCCTTGCTAGGCCTTGCTAGGTCCTACCGGTCTGACAAGCCTTGCTAGGCCTTGCTAGGCCATGCACGGCTCGCCAGTTCTTACTACCTCAGCCATTGCTTTACTAGACCATACTAGTACTGATGTCGATCACCAAACCACGTCTATTATCACGTACTATACACAATGGACCAGGCATCATGAATGCGTGCGAGGAAAACACAGCCGCGTGCGAGAGAATAAATACAAAGCGAATGCGAGTGTCCGGGGTGCATTTGAGCAGGGAAACTGAGGTGCGAATGAGAACAACTGCAGTGCCACGAGTCGGGAGACGAGTGAGGAGTCATGCCGAGATAACAGATACCTGGGTGCAAAGCGTATGGCATATCAGATCTTCAGAACCCATTGGTGCGCTTCTTCCCACCACGTCGTCGTGTATTGCGGGTAGCCGCCCTGGCTGTTTCTACAGTCGCACTAGCTGGGGGATCCTCAGTATCAGTAGCAAAAATCATATCCATCAGTATTTTTACACGCATCTTAATTGAGCTTAATCGGAACTTAAACTCGCTTACTAAGCTTATGGTGCCTTGTAAGATGCGTCAGTCCGGTTCAGATCACCAAGCCAAATAGACAGCTACTACTCCAGCTAGTGCTGACTTCGTGAACTTACGAATCTAAATGACAGTTCCTCACCAAGTTGGCTGGGTAAGAAAGCTCTTAAGATTGCAAAAGCGTGAAAAGTGCAAAGAGTATATATATTGTGTAGGCCATTCACGAAGCTAATTCGAATGCATGATAATCTGCAAAACGGTTGACATAGAATCCGCGGTAAATATCCAAAGAATTATGAAAATCAACGGACCGCGGTACTTGCTCACGCCCGAAGATTGGGAGTAAGTGTGCACCGCGGACAATACTGTCGACATGGATAACAGAGAGATTTTTGGAACCGTCCGCCATAAAAGAGGGCCTGACCATCCACATTCCCGTTAAATCGTCCGGTTCATCAGCTATGCGATCAAACCAATGAATAAGTGCACACGAGTAACTGTAACCATTTGTGTAAATGAATGAAAAAAAGCAGAGCACGCGAGCGACCTCCATACTCAACATGCCATTGAATGTGTCGTCCGTACTCATGAATAGAGTATCATACCGTGCCGGGCCATGATGCCACACTGGAATTGCGCGGATTTTTTCCCGTCGCATGCCACCAATTCCGCTCGGGTCACTTGTGTAACGCTTATAATCCGAAGACTATACTCGGTCACTCCTTGACTGGTATAGAGCTGAGGGTAAGGAACTGAGTTAATGCACAAGAGCACAAATGAACTCGATTGGAGTGTCTACGACAAGAGAGGCGGTATTTATACTAACTAGAGTGTTTGTACCGTGGAACGTCGTAGAACAAACCAAACAAGCGAGAGATAAACGCTATTGGCTGCAGCGCTCCACGCTGAGTCAATGCGGCTATGCTGACGAATCAGCTGACTAAGTAAAGCGTCTATGAGCGCGTCTAAGTAACCCTAACCAGAGAGTGGATAAATAAGGTAGACTACACTAAGAGTACGCTACAACTAGTAGTGAAAAAGTACGGGCCGTTACACTATCCCCTCCTATGGCTCGACTTCCAGGCGAGACCAGATAGGCTGCACAGCAGTCAGAGGGTCGGGTACAGCGGAGAAAAAGAGACCTTCGGTCGAGAGTAAACGAAGCTTCCGGGGGGCACCGGGATGGAGTTTGTAGAAATCGTCTATCGCCTCCTGGGCATTCTTAAGAGCGGATCTAGGCTCCCAAGTGCGATCTTCTTCTGGGTATCCCCTCCAATGGACGAGGAACTGAAGATTACCACGCTTCAAGCGGGAATCAACAACTTTCTCAACTTCAAACTCGACATCTCCTTCATCCGTAACCCGTTGTGGGCCGGGCCGAGTAACCGGTTGCCCATCAAGAGCACCGAGATAAGGTTTCACCCGTGAAACGTTCACTACCGGGTGTATGCGCATCGAACGCGGCAACTTTAATTTAACGGCGTTGGGTAGAACGTCCGAGACCTCGTACGGGCCTATCCACTTTTCGGTCAATTTACGGCTCTGCCGATCCTTTAGCGATAAATGGTCGGTAGCCAGCCAAACCTGCGAGCCTACGGAATAAGCAGGGGAAGGGGATCGTCGTTTATCTGCCTGAGTCTTTTGACGAGTCCTAGCTTTTCCCAAACTTTCGCGTACTCCCTGGAACACCTGGAACCAGTCTTTAGCGGTCTCCTCCGCTGCTTCTACCTTAGAAGTCGTCGGCTCGACGCCCATCCGTGGTGTGTATGAACGGGTAACTTCAAAGGGGCACTTGCCAGTAGAAGAAGACTTGGAGTTGTTGTACGCGAATTGAGCCAGGGGAAGCCAATCCTCCCATCGTTCCTGCTGATGGTTTGCGTACATCCGTAGATACTGCTGAATCTCGCGGTTCAACCGCTCTGTCTGACCATCCGTCTGTGGATGAAACGCCGTCGAGAGCTTCTGCTCGACACCCAACATTTTAAATAGCTCCTTCGAGAACTGGGATGCGAACTGCGGTCCGCGATCCGACACGAGAGACTGAGGAAGGCCGTGATGCTTCCAGACGTGGGTTAAATAAAGCCGTGCCATACTAGTGGCAGTTTCCTTTTCAGTGCAGGGGATGAACTCTGCTTCCTTAGAGAACCGATCGACAACGACTAAGACGTAAGACTTTCCAGAGGAGCTCCTGACTCCTATATCCATAAAGTCGGTCGTAAGATCCTTCCAAGGCCCATCAGGGACGGGTAAAGACTTGAGTTCGCCTGCCGGCAGCTTGTTACTAGGCTTGCTAGCTTGACACGTCTGACAATGCTTTACGTACTCCTCGACATCGGGCTTCAAGGTGGACCACGTGAACCAGCGTGTGATCAACTCCTGAGTTCCTTTTACGCCTCGATGACCTGCTAGGGGCGAATCGTGAAGAGCAGCTAAAACCTTCTGCCTAAGTGCCTCAGGCACGAAAACTTTGTCTCCGTCATACAGTAAACCGTCGCGTCGGTCGAGCGTTCCAGCGTCGACCTCGGCCGTTACACTGCGCAGTTCTTCTATAAAGGGGCTTTCTAAGCGCACAGCGCGCACTTGCTCGGGTTTAATAAATAGCGACTCCTCAGATTTAGCATTTTCGCGATTTTCCACTAAGTCTTCGCGGCGAGAGAGAGCATCCGGTCGTCCCATGGAAACACCTGGTTTGTGGACGATAACACAGTTGAAACGACTGAAATACTGCGCCCAACGCGCCTGGCATGGTTGAAGCTTCTGCGACGTCATAAACCACTTAAGGTTGTGGTGGTCCGTCCAAATTTCAAACTGGTACGGAGTAGCCTCAAGGTAGTGACGCCACTGCTCTAGAGCGCGAATGATGGCTAGCATCTCTTTGTCGTGAACCGTATAATTAAGCTCTGCTCCACTAAGCGAGTGACTCGAATAGGCAACTGGTCTCCAGAGACCATCATCGCATTCCACCGAGAGCACAGCTCCGGTTGCATAATCCGAGGCATCGGTTTCTAGACGGAACTTCCGATCCTGATCGGGGAACATAAGAACAGGCGCGGTCGTGAAGGCTTCCTTTAACGTATCAAACGCTACTTGGCACTTGTCGGACCAGAGAAACGGAGTGTCCTTTTTAGTTAGGTCATTAAGGGGGCGCGCGACCTGCGCGAAATCCTTTATGAAACGTCGGTAGAAGTTCGCAAGGCCAAGGAAGCCTCGAACTCCACGAACAGAAGTGGGGACCGGCCAATCGCGCACAGCAGCGACTTTAGCGGGGTCCATCCTAACTCCATTCGTGCCAACTATCATACCCAGAAAGTCGACCTCTTCTTGCTTAAATAAGCATTTCTCCGGTTTAACGAACAAGTCGTTCTCCTTCAACCTTCTAAGCACCTCTAGCACGATCCTGTCATGCTCCTTTTCATCGTCCGTCTTTGTAAATATCATAAGATCGTCTATGTATACAACTAGAACGTCCTCCATGTCACCAAAGATGTCGTTCATCATATTTTGAAACGTGGCGGGGGAATTACAAAGTCCAAAGAACATCACCAGCGGTTCGAAGGCTCCACGGTGACAGACGAAAGCGGCCTTCCACTCGTCGCCTTCCTTGATCCGGATGTTATTATATCCCCACCTAAGGTCCATTTTCGTAAATAATTTACACCCTTTCAACTTGTCAACAAGCTGCGAGATTAACGGGAGCGGATACGAGTTCTTGACCGTGTGCTCGTTTAAATAGCGGTAGTCCTGTACCATACGCTTCTTTCCATCCTTTTTAGGGACGAAGAACACGGGAGAAGTCTGCGGCGACTTGCTAGGCCGAATATAACCCTTCTTGAGTTGTCCATCAACAAAGTTGCTAACTTCGGTTTGCTCATCAGGGCTGAGAGGGATCAACCTTCCCTTTTTCGGAACAAACGACTCCTTTAGTTCTATCGCGTGGTCCCAAGGTTTCCTAAGCGGCATGCGTTCGGATTCCTGGACAGAGAAGACGTTTAAATATTCGTGATATTCCTTCAGAACCAGTTCCTCAGGGGTTTTATCCTTCTTAGGAGCCTCCTGCTTGTCGGCTCGGAATATATTATGCCAGTCTTCGAGGGCCTGAACCTCCTCCTTTTCGATACGTCTGACGAAGGCCGGCTTCGGCGCGAGTTGCCTGCAACTACGAGGACACCTCTTCATAGAGATTTCACCGGTTTTCCAATTGACATCCGGGTTGTGAGTGGCAAGCCACGTGTGACCCAAAATCATGTCATGAGATCCCAGATCCGTGACATCGGCTACTAACTCTTCGAAGTGATCTCCGAACTGAACTCTAAGTGGTACCTGATGCGTAATCCTTCCAGCGGAGTTTAGAGTACCATCGACATTAAATACGTCCACAGCGTGTGGTAGAGACAACTTGGGAAGCTTCTTCCGGTCAACGAATTTGGCGTCCACGAAAACTCCTGTAGCACCGGAATCCAACAAGGCCTGCACAGCGTGTGCGTCACCCTTCCTAGTGCGAATAATTATGGGCACAGCTACGTGATCCTTTAGGTTGAGCGTGCGAACTCGGGATTTTGGCGGTACTGTCGCCTGAGCATCGCTAACCGACTCGGATCCTTCCAAAACGCTATTTTTGGGATTTTTATTGCTTGGAGAATTAAGCGGTGCCAGTTTAGCGTCCGGTCCCGAGCCCTTTCGGGACCCTCCAACAGACGGTGTAGGTACAAAGTCCGAACCGTCGTCCATATTATCTACAGAGAGAGGAGAAAACCTATTTACAGTAACTATGCCCGAAAACGAGACCCTTTTTTGTGTTTTTACGTTTTCTGTTTTTGTGTTTTCTTTTATACTACTTTTAGAAACTGAAATGCAACGAGAAGAAAAACTATATGGAAGAAAGGAAACAAGTCCAGTACTAACATTGTCTGAGCCTGCAGGACCCGACTTCACTGCAGCTCCGATTCTTTTAATTTACTAATATGGGCGACGATCTGCTCGAAAGTCATCCCATCCATCGCGGCAAGCCGCGGATCAACACCTTCCGAGCGCACCTGGCGCCCTTTGCCTTTGTTCCCGGCCTGCGGGCAATGCGGACGAATATGGCCCTTCTGGCCGCACGCGTAGCATTGATAGTTCGAAAAGTCCTTTTTAGGGCGGCTACCAGAACCACCCTGCGCAGCCCCAATGTCCATGGGCGCGCCTTGCCCTGACGTCACCCCGGGCGAGGGTCGTGAGAAGTTTTGTCCCCATCGAGAGGACGCACCGCCAGTCTTTAACCTAACTGCCTCCAGGGCAGCTCCGAGGCACCTGACCTCGACGTCGTATTCCGCCCAAGTAGCCTTGCGGCGTCCCTGAACGAAAACTTGCTGAAGAATTTCGGGGCGGATAGCCCTCTCCAGCATGAAGATAGCGTAATCGTCGGATACCCCGGACGCGGTCCTAAGTGCATTGAACTTGGCCAGGAACTCTTCCGTTCTGGCCGATCCTTGCCGAATTTTGCTGAGCTGATCCTTAGCCCAGTCTTTGTTGTGAAGCGGCCTGAAGCGCGCTTCGACTTCTGCCACCAAGTCGTCATACGAAGGCCATGTGCCGGTGGGTAAGCACTGGTCGATACGCGCCCGCGCGTATGCCCCGGCAATCGGTCCGGTCATCCTCGTCCAGACCATAAGAGTCCTGGCCCGGGGACTAGTTGATTGGGCCGTAACGATGAAAGCCTTCATTTTGGCCCACCATTCTTCGAATTTACTAATTGACCCATCAAACATGCCTGGGTCGGCGACGCCCCGTTTCGTGGGGTCAACGTTCTGGTTGGGGTTGTTAGCGGCGGCCCCTCCGCCCTGCTGTTGCTGCGCGCCGGCCACCGCGTTGGCGACGTGCTGCGCTACTTGGTTGGCGACCTGCGCCGAGATTAATGCGGTCATTTGCTGCATGAACTGCAGCTGGTCTTGGTTGAATTGGTCCATGACCGACGAAAGTTATGGGAGTACGGGGGGGAGGTCGGATGGTTCGTCTGTTCCGTAAGTTGTACGGGACGTGCAGGACGAAACCTAGTAAGTTGGGGTCGGGAGAGGGGGAGCGAAGAGGGAGTGGCGAGAGGCGAGGGAGGAGAGGTTCGGGGGTACCAAAGATCTGTTGCTCGAGGGGGGTAGCTTCCCGAGCGAACAAAAGCGGGGGAGCGGGCGACTCTTCCTTTTTAAGGTAAGGAGAGAACCTAATACGGGGAGCCAAAGACTCCGACTTCTTGACGCGAGGAATGTTGACGAGATTTTCCCTGCCCTCAGTGGCGGTACTCTGTCTCAACTATCGTATGGTAACTAGGGATACTGGTAGTACGCTTTCTACCTCCCGTGACGTAGGGGGACTACTGTTACGCTATGTGCTTCCACCCCCTAATGTGGGTTGCACCTTCGCACTGCCCTTGACGGACAGCGGGACTACTGACTACGGGTCTTCTTCAAACACAACCCCTTGCCGTAAAGGGGACGAGACTAAAGGCGTCGTCTCGTGAAGAAGAGAAACAAAGAAGATGAAGCTCCTTAACCCTGGAGTCCGGGTAAACGTTGCCCTATATGCCTGGGCGCAAGCGGAGTAAGGGAGTATGTGATAATCGAGTTCAAGTGTAACGCTTATAATCCGAAGACTATACTCGGTCACTCCTTGACTGGTATAGAGCTGAGGGTAAGGAACTGAGTTAATGCGCAAGAGCACAAATGAACTCGATTGGAGTGTCTACGACAAGAGAGGCGGTATTTATACTAACTAGAGTGTTTGTACCGTGGAACGTCGTAGAACAAACCAAACAAGCGAGAGATAAACGCTATTGGCTGCAGCGCTCCACGCTGAGTCAATGCGGCTATGCTGACGAATCAGCTGACTAAGTAAAGCGTCTATGAGCGCGTCTAAGTAACCCTAACCAGAGAGTGGATAAATAAGGTAGACTACGCTAAGAGTACGCTACAACTAGTAGTGAAAAAGTACGGGCCGTTACAACTTGGTGAGACAAACGTTGCAGTGGCCGAGTGAAAAACCTTTAATGCACCGGCAAACACGGGAAGACGACGGGCACCGGCTGAGGGTGAAATCGACTCGCACTGGAGCTGTTCGTATAAAAATTGTCCAATGAGTGTTGAGAGCGTGGGGATACCAAGCTCGATGGCGAGCGCAGGGACGCTCCTCGCTCGACCACGAGCTTCATGGAATATCAGAATCTGTGAGAGGACAGGGAGACAACACTTACCATGGCATCGAGCCAGCTTCACGTCCGAATGTGCGAGCACGGGTCTGTCATCCACGACACCTGCATGCTCATGCTCATCCTCCATGTCGTCGAAGTGTTGTGACGTGCCGTTGCTTTGAGGTCCTAAGAGTATTGATTTAGCTTATTGGTTGATCGGCAAAGGGAAACATTACATTACCTTGCAACACGTTCTCTCTTGGCCGTGATATTGGCAGCATCCCACGAGCCTCGAAATCAGAGCGAGCGGCAGCCAGTTGCGCGAGACGTTGATTGGTTCGTAGAATCTGGCCAAGTGCCCTATACTTGCTTGACCGCCGCCATGGCTTCTTAACCGCTGTGATGTGCTTTGATTCGGTGATCGATGTGCATAAACCGTTCGGCGCACCAAAGAGACGGATGAGAGCTTCGTAGTGGACAAGGGAATGTTGACGGGGAAGGGAGAATCCTTCTACCCGCACACCGACTTCCCGAAAGATTTCGCGATGGTAGTGAAAACGGTCAAGGGCATTCTTGAGGTCGCTCAAAGTATCGTCGGTAATTACGTTCTGTCGAACAATGTAACAAAATTCAAGGAAGGCATGTAATGTCCGCACAATGTCTTGTGGAACGTGCCCCTCGATGGCAGGGAGGTAAACCAGAGGGTACCCCATGTAAGACACGATTTAAGAAGGGGGATGGCATGCACACCTTCATCAACGCCTTTGAGTCGTCACCTGTCCACTGCGAGAATCCGCGTCCATCAGGGAATCTCCGCAGCCCTGGGAATGGCGGCGCTGCAGCGATACTGTTAAGTTGATTATGACGGTCAAAATGGTCATTTGATCATATGATGTAACGTACCGACGGTCAATATCCATCATCCGTTCCTTTGCACCAGCTTTGCCATATTTCAACTCTAAGTACTTACCTACCCACTCCACAAGGTGATCCTTGAAACCGCCTTTCACCAATTGATGAAGGATGTCGGGCGCGAGAAGCTGGCATATGTCGGCTCGGGGGAAGTCTTCAGTGAACGGCTAGAAAGAATCTGTAGCCTCCATTCGAAACGCAAGTGTGAACTTACCACAACATTGACGTCAACGCCCCATTCATCCCAAGCAGTACCTGCCTGGAGTTCCTCGATCAGTGCTCTCATGAGTTGCGCAGTCCGTGGAGGCCCGCCTGCGTCGAGGTTATCGGGAGATGCAACACATCTTGAGTGAGATAAGTTTAGTGCATAAAGCGCAGGCGTGTCCAAACGTACCTCCCACACCAGTTCTGGACGATTCCCGAAACTAGGACTTGCTCAGGATAATCCGCGATATAAGGGCCAATGCCAAAGATAGCACGACGAAAATGTCCGTCAGGACATTTCATGACTCGTGGTACCGTCATACCAGACTTGAGGGGACTTAGGATTCTGGACATCGCTGCATGAAAGAGTTGTTTTTTGAAACGCCGGAATGTAGGATCGTCCGTATATTTCTTTGCCGCTAGGTTCCACCAATGAGTGTGCATGATATGGTATACAGGCGAGAGGTACCTTTTGGGATTGCAAGGAATGCAAGAAGCTCGACGCCATTGCGGTGCGCACGCCGAACATTGTTGTGAATATTACCGATGGAAATGTATACGGGCCAGTAATCGTTCTGGCCCGTCGCAACCGAAACTGTTGTCTTGTCGCTCCCTAGAATGATGGGGACGAATGTCGACCCATGTGTTGATGGATCCTGAGCGATAATATCCTAACAGGTATGAGAGCATCATTAGTACTACGGTCGTGTGCTAGCAAAAGACGAAGTATGAAACCTTACCGCTTGCGACCACGCCCAATCTCCCGACATGAAATTTTGGTATCTTCGCTTGTCGTCTGCTGTAAAATCCCGGTAAGGAGCATAGTCGATTTCACCGTCGAATTCCGTATTTGAAAACATATTTTCCACCAGAGTGGAAGGGTCACGGAACCAATATTCGTATACCTCATCCATCCAAGGGGGGACATTGTCAGTAGGCCGTTCACCGCTGTACCTGAGCCCGAAGGTGTCCCACCGGACGTCACCAAGCTTCGTAGCATCAATTGTTTCGTATAACTCGTTATGGTCCGAAAACGGAGGCTGACCACCATTTGATGAGCCCCCCCCAGAGGTAAAGAAGCTTGTCGATCTTCGACGCTGACATCTCTGCTTCCTGAAAAATAAACTCCGCGGTTTCAAAACGTAGCTGATTACCATATGGACCCCAGTCATCCGGGTCCTTTTCAGAGACAGGCGGTGGCGGGGAGTTCGGTTGGATGGGCTGCCCATTAGAATCGCATTTCTGGCCTGTACAGCGGACCAATGAGATGGGAAGATGGGTAGAGTCAACTAGCATACCTGTCAGCTTGTCATGGTAGTCACGGACGACGCCTTCGTGTGGACTGGTTGACTGCGAGTGTACTGGAAGGCCTGACTTGTGGAAAGAGAAGTTGTGAAAAGACGACTTGTGATGATTCAGTCCAGAGGCCGTTTTAAACCAACGATGGCAGCCGGCATGCAGACACGGAATCCGAGAAGCATTGACCGCTCGTCTGGCTGACGGAAAACGAGGAATGGTTTGGCACATTACAAGGAAAGATCACAGAGTCATAAAAACAGACTACGTGTGGTAGGAAGGGCTAGTGTCACGAGTGAGTCAGCAAAGTTTAGTGACAGTGGCAGAGACAGCCTTACAGCCTTACGGAATTTTTTTTTTCTCTACCGTGCCATCTTTACTCTCTGCATTTCCAAGTTTCGAAGATGTCCCGCCCTATTACCCGTGCCAAAAATGCTCATCAACACCCGGGGCATATCGTTTTAGAAGGGAAACAAAAACGACGCACCTCTGAGCAGAAGCAAGCCGACGATGCGGCAGCTGAGAGAGCACGGGAGGAGCAGGAAGCTGCCCAGGAACGTGGTATCCAGCGTTTGGCTGATATCATCGACAACTCCACGCAAGAGGAAGAAAACTGACTCGCCGATCCACCGAGGCCAAGACCAAGGATCCGCCTTATACTCAAGGATCCATCACAGGAATCTGCGGACACGGCAGAGAGTGTCATGGGAGACAGTGACAGGCTGGCAAGTGACATGACTGGAATGGACCCGACTGATAAATGCCCGAGTGGTGAAGCTCTTGCTGATCTACAGGGTAGTGGGGAACTGTCAGTTTATGGGCAGGAAGAATCAGAGGATGAACTGGAGGAAGGGCTCACAGAAACGGTTCAGAAGCGGAAACGCACGCAAAAGACATGTACTCGAGATGCAGTGCTTGCGGCATGGGACAAACCTGGTGGGAGTGATGGAGCTGATAGGACCACGGACCGGCATAGCATGGATGTCCAGAAACGGAAGCCGTCTTCTGCTCGGTACGTGTTTTCCCATCTCTGACTCTCACTATGGTCACGATGATTTTACTCACTGAAACCGTTCTTTTTTACTGGGACTGCATCGATTCTAGCTTGGAGGCTGATAAACAGAAGTTTTCCGGAATTGGAGAAGTTGCTGACTGGGCTGACAAACTCGCATCATCCAAACCGCTTCACACACTCCTCTCGCAGCGCTCGGCTGCCAGCTCTCGCCATGCACGGTCAATCTCTAGCATGGGTACAAGCTCTCGGATCAAGCTTCGAGGGACCCCCGCAAGTACTCGCTCAAGCACCCGCCCCTCGACCCCTGCATCCAACAACCCTCCTGATTCAGAAACCTGCAACGACGACTCGCCTTACATTCAAGGCAATGACGATTCCGAGCGCCAGGCCATATCTAATCCATCTTTGAGGAGCATTCCTCGTAGGACAGACACCATGGTGCGTATCATTATTACTATTTAATCATGTTAGACTGACATTCCAAAGGCCGTTACTGATGTGGTTAGCGGCTCTGAGCTTGATGAGTCCGAGCCGTCACCTCCACCTCCTTCGCAGTACTCCCACCCTCGGAAAAACCGTGTCAGCAGTGGTGGCAGAAAAGCCACGAACACTCAAGATGATTACCTCGAGCCCTCAGCTGAAGAAATGGACGATGACGTTTTACTGATGGAAACCAAGAGAGGGACCAAGAGGGCCCCTCGCAGTCGAGTGCGTAAATTATGACTATCATTACACTATCTTACTGAAACAGAGGTAGGGAGAGGCGAGTAGCACCGCTGCCCCACCATCCAAACGAATGAAGACGCCACGCCTATCTGCCGGCCAAGGATCACAACGTTCAGGGAGTGGTGCGAATAAGAAGTACATCAACAGCGACCTACCTGCCGGTGCCACAAATGAGAATGCATGGCGGCGGCTCTTCATCTCCACTCTCGCCCACTTCGCTGCCGGCTACGACAACCCATGGACCATCCCCGACGACAAGTTCAAGCACGTACTGCAGGAGATATGGGATGTGGTGTACTGGGGCAAGGTAGTATACACCGTTGTCATTGGAGGGCCGGTATATAGTCTGGTAAGTGCGGTTCACATCCCTTAGTTTACTGTACTACACTCATTACGATAGGCTAAGCAAGGACTCAACAATTGGCGAGCTGGGTTTGCGGCTGCCGCAGTGGCAGTAATTACAACATTCTTCGCCCATGATGCCGATTTTGATGATTCGACGACACGCGTGGAGTTCGCCAAAGCAATGCTGAAGAAGAACCGATTCCTGTTTAGCCAGAACAGAGGGACTGACAACAAGGTGTGTACGTTTTTCGTCTTCTTCTTCTTCATAATTAGGGATTTTTTTAGACGTGGACCGGCCTCTGGCAAGCGCCATTCATCCTTCAGACGTTTGCACATCACTTCAACTTTATCCAAGGTTATACTGACGTTCCAATGCTCAACAATGATTTTTCTGAGCCATGTACAGCACTTGCGCTCGCTTCCGCTGCAGTAAGTGCTTTCCCTTCATTATGACATACGTTTACAGCCCTTTTCGTGATACTCTTAGGTTTGCCGCACCCTCTCGCTCATCGCTGAAGGCCATATGTCATTCAAAATAACCCAACCCAGTGATGTGTTGACTGCCGTCATTCCGAAAGGGGGCCAATTTGAATTCGGTGAAGCTGTTTGGGGCGCAGTGACGAGGCGCTACCTGGCGCCCATCAAGGAATTATCACACGAGCAGTTCGGGCTAATTATCAGCGAGACTCAGAAATTTGTTAAGAAGGCGACATTCGGTACAGCGAGCGCTCTAGATTCAGGTGGGGATGATGAATTCGACGACCTTTTTAGTTTCCGGTGAAGGGAAAAACTCTCCTCCATTGCCATTCCTAATCGTCGCTTTTGCTGTCTTATTCCACATTTAATCGAAGTTTGTACTTAGCACTATTGCAAACTTATCACGCTTTTCTCTGTTCAATAAGCTCCGTAAGAAAAAAAGCAAATGAAGATGTAATAGTATTGCTACAGTGTGGTAACTAGCCGGACTTATGCAGTTTTGTGACTTAAATTACTTATCTCAGATTTTAAGTTGGTATAGTTTACATAAGATGCGTGTAAAAATACTGATGTCATCGGCCTTTTTGCGTTTCTTGAGCACTGGCTTGGGTCGGCGGACAGCTACCAATGGAGACTCCATGTCTCCATCACTTGTGAGTGGGGAATCGTTACGCCCCTCGGTTGCGAAAGAGTCGAAGTTGAAGCTGGTTGCATCGGAAGACTCGGTGCTATCCGCAGCCACAGAGGTCGACCCAGAGAGATTATGAACAACATTCGAGCCACTAGCCAATGATGTATCGTTGCTGGGGACGTTGTCGCCGAAGGACCCGCTGCTGCTATCAGCAGCTGGGGTGTTGCTGCTGACGGTGGAGCCACGCTTTGCCCGGATATGCATCACATCGTCGTCCGAATCGGGCTCGAGGCGGTGCTTCAAGGATCTTGAGCGGTTTTGTGGGCGGTGTGGAAAAGCACGTCTGAAATGATCAATCAATTGGCTGTGAATGGTTACAAATGAACCGTACGTGTTCCACCACTCTAACGTCTGGCGTGTCCACTCATCTCTATCCTCGAACATATCGACAATTGTCCATGCCATTTCTGCTAAGTCGATATTCCCAGTTGCGTTCGTCCATTTCTGTTCGGCAGTCAGAGTAAAATATGCCTGGAATGGGTAGTGTCAATCGTAAGCACCTGACCTTCTTGTGGCTCACTTACAATGACATGTACGTATGCAATGATATGCGGGGTGACTTCTGTAAGCGACCATGCACGGTTCTTTGCTCGTTTTGCGGTGTTGCTGGTGACAACACCCTTCGCAGCTGCAGACGGTCCAATAAAGAGGTGAACGTAGAACTGCATTGAAAGAATATCAGCTGGAATATGGCAACGTCAGTATCACTCACCCGCCAAGCGATGTGACCTCGGAAGAGGCCACAAAGTCGGTTTTGCGGGTCATATACACCATCTTCATAAAAAAACGATGGCCAGTTGTATACCGTGACAGGAATGGCGCCAGTTTGAAGAGCGATCATCGTGCTACAGCTTTCCTCTGTATGTAGAAGCAAAAGCAGCTTAAATTCACACGTACCCTGCTTCATCCTCATCAAACAGATGGAGCTTCTTGCGTGGGCAGAGAAGTCGTGCAATTTGTGGGTGATTGAATCCTCGGTCAGATTTATCTTCGCCCTTTGACAATGGGGGGTCAAGCGTGAATGTTGTGTTCATCTTCAAAGGAATATAGGCTAGACCGGCATGCTTGACCGAACCCAGATCCATGGAGCGTTGATCGCTCATTCCTTTCGTTAACTAGACACAGCAGTCAACAAGTGGTCGACTGTATGCGCATATATTTACCTTATTCGCCACTTTGTCAAACTCAGGTGCATCCATGATCTTCAGCTCGTCCTCCAGCCATGGAACATAGCGTAGCATACGGTTAAAGATGTCAAAGTATCGCTCAACTTCGCTCTGCTCCCTATAAGGTCGACGTCAACATGAGTGCGATTGAAACAGGCAGAAGCCTTACATGGGTATGTCCTCGTAACGACCACGTAAGTCCATGATTCCCACCTTCAAAGCTGTGCGGACTGAAAAATTGGGGTTAACAAGGCATGCCATTTTCCTTCCAGCGAGCTCGTATGCAGCATATGAATCATGCTGAGATGCGTTCGCTTTTTGTGTGGAAGCTGATGAATTGCGTGGTGCTGGTGCGTTCACGAGTAGAGCTGGATCAATAGCAATGGAAGCCCGAGCACTGTCCATGACAGCCAACAAAGAGGGAGACAAAAAGGAGAGAAAAGCGGATGGGAGGATCTTTATAAGAGTCGGATGGGTCCGATCAAAAACGTCCTAAAAGAGATGTATGTTGAATGAAAGCCTGACGATACTACATTGAACACGACACTTGCCACCATGGCAGATATTCCTTGCCTTGCCTGTGGCAAAATTGTCTGGGGCGATCGTGGACTATCCATGCATTCCAAACGCTGGTGCCCATACAAAAAATCTGCAGATGAAAGCTTGCTTCGTGAGTATAGGGAGCGGACAGCAGCAAAAGAAGTTGAACTGGAGAGGCTGCGATGCCTCCAAGAGGAGGAGGATGCTGAACGACACCGAGTGGAGCAGGAACGAGAAGCCTTGCATATGCAACGGCTTACAGAATTTACCAATCTTGGGGTAATGTCAACGTTGAACTTGAAGTACAAAGTGCCTAGTACTCACAAATGGCCCCTGGTTCGCAGTTTGATGGACCAGACTCTGGGGAAAGTGTTGAGCGTCGACCCTCTGGTCTGCCGAGACGCAATCAGCGACTACCAAAACGTTATCGTGACGAATTACCTGTTGCACCCATCCCTCCACCCGTTGCCCATGTCCCAGATGAGTGGGATGGTCCACAGAATAGCACGCCATACGAAGCAGATACGATGGACGAAGCAGAAATTTCACCTGGGTCAAGCAACTCTGAGTCTCCACTTATAACTGTACGCTGCACCCACCATAACAGATACGGGATGTTCCGCGAGTATCAGGGAGCCTTCCCTACGTATGACCCCGAGAGCTCGAGCCATCTCGGGCAACTCTGTGACAGTCATGATTTGGAACAAGGCGAAGGCGAGGCGGATGACATGTACCCCCGATTTGGTACCTCGCTTAGGGCCATCAGGGATAATTACTTCAAGCCCTTTCTGAATGTGACAGTTTGGCGACTGATGGGATGGTTCTACAGCGGGTCTAATCAAAAATCTATAGATGATCTCAATAATCTCGTGCACAATGTGATCCTTGCTGAGGATTTCAGTCGCACAGACCTCCAAGACTTTGTGGCTTCACGGGAACTAAAACGACTAGATGAATCAACAATCTTCACATCAGATCTCTGGCATACAGCATCTGTTACTATTCGGTTACCATGTGAAAAAGTGAAAGTACCCGAAGAACGTGCTCCGGAATTTCACGTGGAGGGGCTTCACTACCGCAAGCTCACTGAGGTAATCAAGTCCGCATTTGCAGAGACATCTGCCAAGGAGTATAATGCCATGCCGTACAAACTCTATTGGCAGCCAGACGACGACGCGCCTACAGAACGTGTATTTTCCGAAGTCTACACAGCTGACGTCATGCTTGAAGAACATGAGAGGATTAAAGGACAGCCCCATGATTGTAGCCTGGAGACTGTAGTTGCCGGAGTAATGATTTGGTCGGACTCGACTCATCTCGCAAACTTCGGAAACGCTGCGCTATGGCCAATATACCTGTTCCTTGGGAACCAGTCCAAATATATATGTGCCAAACCAAATGCCTTTGCTGCTCATCACCTGGCATATATACCAAAGGTAACGTTATCTATATTAAATGGCATAATCACTGTAAAGTGTACGTACTTGTCCCAGTTGCCAGATACGATTCAAGACTACTACAAGAAGATTTTCGGAACTAGTGCGACAGCTGCAGTGCTCACTCACTGCAAATGGGAAGTCATGCAAGCTATATGGAAGTTCTTACTCGACGATGACTTCATCAATGCATATGAACATGGGATGGTTATCGAATTTCCAGACGGCGTATCTCGCCGGGTCTTTCCACGACTACTGACATACTCGGCTGACTATCCAGAAAAGTACGTATGAAATTCTCGCAACATGCTGTATGATTAAATTTTTTTATAGGACTTTACTGGCGACTTTGAAATTCCTCGGCCGGTCACCTTGTCCATGTTGCCTTGTGCAAAAGAATACCATTTTCAATCTTGGTGCAAAGAAGGACCGGTATATCCGAAGGAAAACTGAACGAGTCGATGACGAGCGCCGACACATCTCTATTGAAAACACATGCAAGGCCATCTTCAAATTTGGACGTAGCGTGCTCAGTACTGCAGTCGAAAATATCCTAGGGATGTTGTCGGCAACTCCAACTCGAGTATAGGACTACACCAATGGTTTGAATCCTGCTGAATCTTTCCTTCACAGAATGCGTTCTCTGAAAAATTGTCAAAATTTGGCCTGAACTTCTTCCGCCTCTTCGTACCAGATTTCATGCACGAGTTCGAACTCGGAGTGTGGAAGGCAATCCTGACACATCTCATCCGGATCATCTATGAGGTGGGTGATAACTGCATTCAAGAATTCAAGAGACGGTATGTTCTGTGTGCCTATTTCATTCAGTTGCTAACAGTGATGTGCAGTTTTCGTTTGATGCCGACATTCGGGAGGGGTACAATACGGAAATTCAGCAATAATGTGTCGGATCTCTCCAAACTTGCCGCACGGGACTTTGAAGATATACTGCAGGTAAGCGTTTTTGGTCAATCCCTCCCGCCGTTCTGATACAATTCTCACTAGTGCATCATCCCAGTCATTGAAGGATTACTCCCAGAACCGTTCAACGGCATCATCCTAGATCTTTTATTTGAACTCGCTACATGGCACGCATTCGGGAAGCTTCACATGCACACAGAGACGACTCTTTTCCATTTTGACAACAGCACGACTCGGTTGGGGAACGATATACGCAAGTTTGCGAATGAATGTTGTCCAGCCTTCAGAACATACGACCTCCCGCGTGAAACAGCAGCACGTGCCCATCGCCAGGGCTCGAAGGCAGCAAGAGTACCCGCAACATCAGCCATCATTCCAAAACCAGCACCAGTGGGCCGTAAGCAACGGTCTTTCAACTTGGCGACATACAAATTACATGCACTAGGGGATTATGTCCATACCATCAGACTCTTTGGCACAACGGATAACTACTCCACGTGTAACACCAAC